>VZRO01004737.1:98866-213392 GCA_013397915.1 Daphoenositta chrysoptera | reverse complement strand
GTGTTTTCATGTCGCTCTGTCCGGAGGGGACCCCCGCCGCTAGAAATGTTGTTTCCTCCCAGACTCCGGTCGAGCCGCCGCTGGCCCTCGCAGGGGCAGGCGGTCGGCAGAGCGACCCGGCGGCCGGCAGAGCCCGGTCGCCCACCCCAGGCGGGCCGGCAGCCCCCGGCTGCTCGCGGGGCGCAGCCCGGGCCCCCCGTTTCCGCCGCACCGGGAGTGGGCGGGAGGCGCAAGCGGGGAACAATGCGACGGCAGCCGTCGCGGCTTGCTCCTGTTTTGGGGCTTACCCCAGCAGCCACGGTAACACCCAGCCGAAGAGCAGCGAGGGCAAAATGGCAGGGAATGTCACCTGGAGTGAGGCAGAAAGTCCGGCTGGGCGTGGAAAAAGTCGCCCTGTCCGTACGGGAGACCAGGTTTGGTTTTTTACAATTAAACTCGCGTGGGGCCGGGAGTGAAAGCTCGTCTCTACCCCGCGATGGACGGCTCCGCTGCTCCCTCCCATCACATTTGTTTTACAGCAACTTTGTTGTTGTTGTTGTTGTCATCGAACCGATACGAAAACAGTGCTAAATAAACGCTAAACACAAGCACACGCACACACCCCCTCCACGGACACATGCACATGCGGCAGGGAACCCGCTTCCTCCACCTCCGAGCAGAAGGGGTGGGAGGGAGACGCGGAGACGGGGAAGTCAGAGACACTCACCTTCTCGCTGCCGGAATACGCCGCTACCTTTATTTTAGGGCCGCTCCTTATTTATTTATTCTCGTACCTTCTCCAAGCCGAGGCTCTCCTTTTGCACTGTTCCTCTGGCAAAACCAGAACATCCCCCCTACAAGTCTTTCCCCCCTCCCCCCCTTTTCTCCACACACAAATAAAACGCAACTCGGAGAAAAACGGGAGGGGAAATTCGGGGCGGGGGTGGGTAGATGGAGGAGGAGGCGGCTGGTACGGGAGAAGCCAAACACTCCTCGCACTAGAGTGCAACTAGTTGCCTCTCACTCATAGGAACGTAAAAATTTCACTGGCAAGGGACGGGACTTCCCCAAGGAGCCGGGAGGCAGCGCAGCCCCGGGCGCCGCTCCGCACTTGTGCCGGGAGCTGCCGCAGGCGCTGCTGCCTGTGCCGGCCCCTCTCGGGCGGCAGCCCCGCTGCCCACCCGCCGCTGCCCCGGGCCCGGCACGGACCGCCGGCTCACCCGGCCACCAGACAACTCCAAAGCGTCCCTCCCGCTCTCCTCGGCCTCGCAGCCCGGGGCCTGGACCTTTTGCCTTCGCTACTCCCTGACATCTGCAGTTAGTAGAGATGGGAGCAAAAAAAGGGGGCCCCGAAAGGCACGGGTTGATTAATGCCAATCCACTGGGGTACAGGTAGTGAAGTCCACACTTCACTTTTTCCCTTTGCTCTTTCTAGAAGAAACCAACACTATAAAGTAATCCTGAGTTTGAATGATCAAGTATGATCAAGTGCTACACAGCAGGACTGCTTGGCATACCCTTTTATAGGATACATTTGTCTCCTTTCTCTCAAGCTGGTCAGTGTGGATGAAGTCCTTTCCTGCTCTGAAACTGAACGCTCTTCTCTGCAAGAAATTGAGCAGCTGCATTTGGTCCTCTTTGCTCCTTTGTGTGGGGAAGTGGAAGAAAATCCCTAACTGCTTAGTCACATTTCATACTCTTACCCTTCACCTTGTATTATCTTCTGACTATAGTTTCACTGAGTGGATTGAGTGGATCTTGTTCAACCAGATGCATCACCCTCTTTCTGTCAAGTTAACTTCACTCTCCAAAGGGTCTAAGTAAAAAATTTAGAAGAGGAGGCAAGAGTTAGGCCCTTTATTTGGAGAGAGATGTGAGAGAAAAGTCTTGGGTTTCAGAACTCGTGAATGTTAAAAGTTTTTGAGGTCAGCAAGTCACATGAAATGAGGGGAAAAAAAGTGCAAATTTGTGAAGAGTCTTTCCTACCTGCCTTCTCTTTTCTCACTTTGCATTTGGTGATACTATTTAAAGCTATTTAACTTTATTCAAGCCTTTGCATTCCATAGTTTGCATTCAATGAATTGTACTAACATGGTCATCTTTCTCCTAAATAATTTCAGACTTCAGATGATTTAATCTTCATGAAAACAAGTCTATAAAAACCCTGTATTTGCTGTCTTGGGAGAGTCGCCACTCAGAAAGAGAACAGACTTGGAAAACTCCTTTGACCTACACAAATAGAGCTAGAAAAACTTTTAAACTAAAAAAGCCTCCTAAAGCCAGCCTTCAAATTGACATAGTGTAGAACAAGCCAGGAATAGGAAATTAATTTTGAAAATAGGAGTTTAGAGAGTAATTGGAAGGGGAGAAAACTCAGATTTGTAGGAATAATCATGATTGACAACCCTGCCACAGACTAAGTTGTGATTAATGCCAGCACCCATCTTGCTAACAGGCTCCTTCTGCGGGGAAACATGCTAACAACTCCTTCCTTTCGAGGGGACTTTGGTGAGCGGCAGCGCGGTGGTCTAGCGTGAGGTACTCGAACGTGGTAATGAAGGCTTTCTGAAGTCTGGTTTCCTTCCACTTCAATGAAGCAAATTCCTGTTGTGGGGAGCAGTCCTGTAGTAACATTGGTTGTTTTAATAGACATATCACTTTAAAGCAAGCTCTTAACCATCTGTTGCACTCTCTCTTAAAATGTACAGCTGACTTGAAAAGTTATCTATATCTTTGTTCAGTGTAACTTGCTTCAAGCTGAGGAGGTATGAGAGGCCTTCACTGCTGATACATGGTATGGTCTCAAGGCAAATCTCCCAGTAAGGGCCCTGGTCTTGATGCCATTGAACCATGCTGCTGTTTTGCTCTTGATTTTGGTGAGGGTGGGCAGGGTCATGCCAAAACTGATGAGTGTCACATGTACTGAGGGGAGCCCTGCAGAAACTGATCTGTAATCAGACAGTTTTTCACAGGGATTTATTTTAATTATGACTTTCACAGGCAGTAATTAAATGATGATTTTGGTTAAATCCATGTCTTTGGGGTCGAGTAAATTCCAGTGAGCTCAGTGGAAGTGATTTCAGAAGGCAGCAAATTCAAAATGTAGTACAATGCACCGGTTCACATAAATGACTCTGTGTGATCATGGAGAAGGTCATGCTAGAAACAGTCCTAATAGAGCCCAAGGAAGGGCAGCAGGATCCACTTTTATACCAGAATAGAAGAATAATGCCTTATCCATTTAAAGCAACATGGGAATGTAAGTAGGCAGGATGCAATTATCTAGACTGGTATTTGGCCGGGCACTCCTACACTGGCAAAAACTACCACAGCATGTTTAATGCCCACAAGTGCTCAGTATCCTTGGTTTTACCTCTTAATTAAAGACAGCACTCGTGATCATATTCTTTCTGCTGGTTCAATACTGCGTCAGCAGAAGAATGCCACCCTGCGCAAATACCATTTCATAGAGTAACCTGGAATTTCCTTGGAAGTCTTCCATGCAAATACTACAGACCCAACCCTACTTACCTTGTGAAATTTAGTGAGATTACAGCCATAAGTAGTATGGCTCCAGAGAATCAGGTTTGCATATGGTGCTGAAAACAATATGGGCTTTGGAATATTAATAAATAATTTCAAAATTGAACCAATATTCTTTGCATTGCATCTCAGTGACAACAAGGTTTTGCTCTTGTTTAAGCAAAGGGATTATGCTTAAATTATTCTGAGAAAAGCTGATGACAGAGAACCACTATTTTGACAATGTATCATTATTATGATTTATTGATGTGCCTACCATGTCCTGCATCCAGCTTAGGTACCTGTTGCAAATTTTGTTTTCAAATGCAGGGCTTTGAAATATGGTTTCTTATTTTCAGGTTCAAGTATGAAATCCAAAAGCATGTTAATTAGGCAAAGAGTGTTGATCTATATACTTAAGGTTATTATTGGTGCTTCATGGCTTTATAGTCATAAAAAGAAAGAATGAATGGGGGTTCTTTTGACCTGGTTATCAGATTTCAGGTTTAAAAAGAAGGTGACCCACCCTTTTCAGTAATTCGACATGCAGGGTTCAGCTGTGAGTTCAAAAACAGGTTACAACTGGCTAGTCATTGTGATCTTGAAATGCCAACTGTGCCTTTAAGTATGTTATATAACCTATTTTTTGGTTTCAGTTTCAAGTATGCCATCATTTCAGTGTCACTTAGATTTCCATATTTTTTTTAATCCAAACAAATCTGATCTCAATCATAAGGTTCCATGGCTCCAAATAGCTGAGCTTTTCTAATATTTTATTTTGAGTGCCTACGTTCAATACTTCATCACAGAGATATGTGCTGCAGACAGTGCCAAATACGGTGCCAGGGATGTCCTCAATTATCTTCGGTGCTTACCAGGAGAGGGCTCTGTTCTGCATACCGTACACAGACAAAGGTCCCACTGAAATTAGTGCAAGTTTTGTCTCTAAAGCGAGACGAATCTGGCTTAAAGTGCAAAGAAAAATCTGCATTTATTCAGCTGTCTGTGCAGGCGTAATGAGGTGTGCTTGATGATCTTCATTTGTATCCTGCCATTGCACCAGGATCTTTTTTCCTTCCTGGGAGAGACCCACTCTGCTTCCTGCGAGATACCTTTCCATCATGTTTCATGGAAGTTTCATGAAGTTTCATTTAAGTAATCTACGGAGCTGACCCAGGGAAAATCTGAGGCCATACATTTTTGTTTCATGATCTGTGATCCCCTGATCATTATGGGATACAAAATCTATGTCTGCACTGATCAGAGCTAGCACACAGATCTGTTAGCTTACTTCTTGTCATAATTTTGTTCTCACCAGTTAGCATTCTCCTAAAAAATGCCCTGGTCCAGTTCAGACTGTGGTATGGGTCAAGGTGCTTTGTCTAGTCTAGGCATCCATCCTAAGCTGGAGAATGAGAGAGCTGATAATGAGAATTTTGTCCCTACAGAAACACTGCTCCGACAGATGGCCTTAGGTCAGAAGAGCAATCTTCAGAAAATTTTCTTGTGCAGATGTAGCCTGAAAGTCACTCTCAGACCTGTTCCAGAGACAACATTGGGTCAGGTTATTGGTAAGGCAGGAGAAATGTCAGGGCTGGCATTACCTCACCTCCAGAGCCTCTGGCACTGGGGGAGGACTGAGGGTGTGCCCCACATCCATCCGTGTTTATTCTGGCTGTAGAACCCTGTTTCAGATTTCCTTTCATTACAAATAAAATAAAGAGCAATCCTTGGATGATTTATAAAAATGTGAACATTTTAAGCTGTACCATTAAAGGTTTGTGCTGCTGCTTAGTGTAATTCCCTTCAATTTGCTTTTTTAATCAGTTTTATGTTAGATGTACTTTCCTCACTTCTGATTACTTCTAGGAATTTCCACCAGCTTTTAAAACTTCTTTCTGGTTATTTTTATCCAGTTACAAGATTCTTCAATGGAATAACTCTGAGATGGCCACCATAATATTCCTAAAAATCTATATGAAGCAGCTTCAAAATCTGTGAGATGTAAAACTCAACATTTTGAAAATGGTTTTTGGTTACATATTTAGGTAGCATAAACCAGAGACTTAATTTTACTGTCATTGATCAGAAATGGTCTGTGTAAGTCAGTATTTGTGTGTGTTAGTCAACTTTCAGGCATGCTGAGGTTTCCAGTGAAACCAATAGCAAAGCATACATCAGTGTTGTTGTCAGCAGGATGGAGATTGTTATGCAATAAACTCAAATACAGATTCATACCAAGAACTTTTTACTACATTGTAACATCGTATTGTAGCTGTATTGCATTATAATGTAATAACATACACTCAGCAAGGAATGATTTGACATACATTTTTAAACATGTTTTATAGAAGTAAAAATGTCATTGCCAAACGATGCTACAAATGACATTATATATTACCATTACCGTAAAAATAACTCTGTTACTTCCAGAAGCATGATTGAATTCAGTTCTCCTAGTAGTATATGATTAAATGAAGCTCAGGCAATTTCACTCATTTATTTGCAGGTGGTGTGCAATAGAGAAAGGAAACAGAGAAAAACTATAAAATGAAAAGCAGAGATTCAAAAAAATTATGTCAAAGAGTATTTTCAGAAAACCTGTTTTATTTCAAAGTACAAGTTCCTTTCTCCTGTTAAAATGTTCTGTTCAAAGACTTTAGACCTTTCTGAACGTGTAAGTTACAGCTTCAGTATAATCTGTAAGTATTTATGGATTCAAACTGCTAGTTTATTTGCAGCACTGTCAGAATGGTGGTAGGCAGAAAGCCAGGCACAGCATTTAGGGGCAATTTCCCTTCCTTTACAGCAAGTACTACAATGCTGTCTTGCATTGGGATACTCCTGACCAGACTCTTTAGGTGTTGGTTTCTGTGAGGACCTCATCCTGAATTACAGAGATATCAATTAGAAATAAAGTGGTTAGGTTATTTTAAGGGCATTTAAACAACAGTTGTAGAAGTCTGTTTTGTATATGTCTGTTAGGTAATCCTGAGGTTACACTTCTTACTAAATAATTCTTTATGCATTGAAATCTTAAGATATCCAGCTAGGGGAAAGTTGTTTTTTCCTGGCTGTGAAGTAATAAGTGGACTCTGAATGAATCAGTAGTGTTCATGGTTTCTGCATTCTTCCAATGGGTCTAGTCTGTTTATGTAGTATATTAGTAGTTATTAATGTAGTTATTATACTTACATTTACTTACTTATTAACATTTACTCATAATTTATACATTCTGCGGGGAGGTCCTTACTGCACTTGGTAAATGCAGAGGTAGGCACAGTCCCTGCCCCAGTGATCTTACCAGCTAGCCCCATGTAAACCACACAAAAGAAGTTAATTAATATATAACTAGTATATATTAATTAATATCATTTCCTCTGGCATGCTCCACTGATTGAGGTCGATGTAAAGCAGCACTTCAGTTCTAGTATTAACTGGAACATGCCTTGATGTATATCTGGAGATTTTGTGGGGGCAATTTTACTGTAACTAACTGGACTGCACAGATGATGGAACAGTCTTTCAGCAGAGAAGTAGCTAATTGTTGGATGTACTTTCTGAAACCACCAACTCCAAATTATAAGCAAGATAAGAAGATACTTATGTGAAACTACATAAGGCCATATAACTTTGTTTTAGCTGACGTAACAGTGTTGATACATCAAGAGCTATGAGAGGTACCTGAGCAGCACTCTGCTGATTTTCCCAAATCAGACAAGTAGAGATTATGTGCCTTCTCAGTTTCATTTTTGGGGTAGAACTTGTCAGACAGATGGCTGTGGGTGGTCGAGTATTGATGCAATGGTACATGCACATCTTTCTCACCATTAGTTTGGGCAACAGCTGTTCTGGGATGGGAAAAGGATGCATTTAACAACAGCCTCCAAAGTGGTCCTGAGTAGTTTAAAACAGGAGGCAGAGGTTCATCAAGGTAAATGTCTCTCTTGAACCTTTATCCTTCCTCACCCTTCCCATTATATTCTTCTTTTCCTAGTAACAAATACTTTGCATTTTTTGAGCAATTAAAACCGAATGGTGTAGGTTTTGCCACAGCTCCTAAGTTGTTCTGAGACCTTTAAGTTGCTACTTCAGCCCTGGTTTCAGAACATCTTTGCTACTGCAATGAAAAAGAGAGAGTGGAGGAAATGGACACAAGGGAAGTGGACCTCAGATGAGAACAAAGCAGTCAGTGTAAATCTCCACTCCCTGCCCTGTAGCACACCACTTCATTAAAAGGCATACAAAGTTCTCCTCCTCACCTTTTCCATTAGTTGACTACACTTGGGACTGACTGTGAATGTGAGTACCTTATTAGCATTTGAATGGCCTGTACTGCTGTGTAAAGGCGACTGAAGATTGAACTTAATGGTAAAAAAAAAAAAAAAAAAAAAAAATCACATATCCTAAAAGGCCTGTGTTTCATTTTCACTGCCCCATATCCTGTTCTGGGAAAACTTTTCTCCACTTCTGACTTTGTACAGGACTTTGTAAAAGCATATACACATCCTGAGATTTTTTTTTTTTAAATACACATTTACATTATTCACACTTTTGAAGCTCATAGAGGGACCAGCTTAAAGGACCTAAATTCTGGGAAAAGTTTTGTTCTGGAAACAATTATTTTTGTTGAGAACCATTGATGAGGTGATTACCTAAGAATTCAGTAGGAAATTGAAGAGGAGGCAATTTCTGAGTTTTGAAAGATCATCAATAACAAGTAAAAACAAGTCAGGTTTCTCCCTGGATTGTTTACACAAGAGTAGTTGTTGATAAATGAACTTCAGATTGGGTATTAGAGGTACATAGTGTGCAAAGTGTAATAACAGTTTTACTGCTCAAAACTTGTGAAGACTGAATAATTTACAGGCAATTTACTCAACCTTAGCAGACAAATAGTAAAATCTTTATAGCAGTTCTCCTCATCATGTATCCTATTAATAGTATTTTTCTTTTTTTAATATGTATCAATTTTCCTTAAGTTTTGTTTTTAAAAACAGGCAAAAACTTTTAAAATAATTGCACTGTACTATGAGTGGAATTTAATATTATTTGGGGGTGGGAATTAATAAATAAATGTCTTCATATCTTAGGTAATACAAACCACAGTTATGATGCTCAGATATATGGTATCATGGCTTTGCTCTTAGAGTGTAGGAGCTAAGACATGGCATTACTATAGCTGGCAGCAAGAGGAGATGCTGTTTCAGTTGTGTAAACCTGCAGTTAGTTATGCAAAGTCAGAGATGAAGTGACTTTGATGAATTGGTAAGGAGGGCGACCAGTGCTGGAGCCCTTTCCTCATCCACCAGGTTCCAGAGGATGGGACAGAGATGTTTTCCCACATTCCTTCCCGGAACCTTCACTTCTGAAGATGAATGGCAACAGCATCTATGTCAGAGTGCCAGGACAAAATCAGGAATGTTCTTGTATCAGATTTGCTATCACCTGTTCAAAAGTTTAAAAAAGTCGTGTTGTGATGAAAGACTTTCAAGAGGAAAAGATTAAGAGAGGGCAAGTGAGGTAGTAAGCTTGCTCAGGTATTCAGGATACTCCTTACTTGTCCTGTTTGGTATCATGCATACTGCTCTAAATGAACCATAATGTGAAACAGGATTTCTAGAAGTGAGCAGTACTGCTGAAGTAATTAATACTTTCTTAAAGGAAGTATTTATTACAAAAAGGGGATTGTTTCAGCAATTATTCTCAAGTAGAACAATCTGGAAAAGCAAAGCAATATTGCCCTGACATACCTGCTAGTTCCCTATAGAGGGGGTAGATTTCCTCCATCAGGAAAAGGAATTTTCTCAGTCTCTGAAAATAGAAATGTGGTGGGTTTTTTCCTCTGTTGTCACTAGTATTTGGATGCAAATTAAAGTAAGGAAAAGTGGTCACCATAATTTTAATTCTGGGAAGTACTTCACAATTTACATTCTTGCAGCTTTTCATGATGGAGAAAAAGGTCTAAAGAACAACATTAAAAGAGATCTTTGGTGGGAGAGAGTTCTTGCTCTGAATTCTACTGAGGTTCTGTAGTATTTGCAGCCTGTATTATTATCTGCAAGAAATGCCCATGGAAGAAGGAATTACAGTCTTATAGCAGCTGAGTTTGGTGAAATTTATAATGCTGACATAACAAGGTGTTGACATTGGCCCATACTTATTCCCCTTGTAATTGCCTTCTCTTTGAAGTAACTCAATATGTATCACATTTGTATTGCAAATATCACACCTGTAGTTTGTACACAAATGCTTGAGAGATTTATAGACCTTATTGTATTTAATTCTGTAAATTATATTTGTATTTCAGTAAAATTAGAACTTTGTGTCATCTTAGCAAGATTATTAGATAGTTTAGTAATACTTCACATTTAGTAGAATTTCCTTTGAGATTAAGGCACCATTCTTTATGTCCTAATTTAGTCTGTTGAGTACATTTCAACCAGTTCATTTTCTGTCTTGTTTCTGTGATGTTTTTTTATTTTAATTTTTGCCATCTTCCAATCACATTGTAAAATAATTCCATTAGTATTGTCAGAATGTAGAAGCTGTATTTAATTAAAGGAATACTTAACAGGTTTTTGATATTTCTGTGGCAATTATACATCAGTGATGTACAGTGTACCCCCTGTAATGTGCATAAATATTTCTATCACTATTTTATGGAAAACAAGGAAATAAGGCAAGAATGATTATTTTCAGGAAACTACAAAATCTGAGTTTGCAGACCTTGCAGAGGTCCAGAGCTTTGGTTACCCAGGTACTGCATATCATAAGGCTGTAAACAAATCCTCTGTTTACAGAAGAAGCAGGTGGTGAATGCTGTCAACAAGACTTTTTTCACCTCCACAGGAATCCTAAGTTAGTAATTGCCCTAGTTCTCGGGCAAGTTGTAAATAGTAAGTATATGAGAAAACACATGTGAAAAGTCAAGAAAAGAGGAACAAGAGAATCACAGATATGCAAAAAATAAATCTTTCCGATATCAACAGGTTTATCAGCTATTTGATTCTACATGTTTTTTATAGTTATATTAAAATTACTGGAAGAGGGGGGTGAGTTTGCAGCATCAGAAATCTTAATTTAAAAAACCTTTCATCAGCTGTACTACTGGCTTCGTGGCCTCTGGAGGTTATCTGCTGACAGTGTGATTCTGGAAACCAGAAATTGACTGCTGCCCTTCAGGTCCCATCTCATATGCCCCAGAGTAGATGGGATGGCAGAACCTGTGGGAAGAATATACTGCTGTCACTCAGCAGTGATCTTTCTGGCTAATTAAAGAGAAGCACTGATGAGCTCTGGAAAAAGCTTGTCATCCCCCATCAAATAGAACAATGTTACATATTACATGAGTCCTGAGGAAAGGTTTTTAAATGAAAGAAAGAAAAATCAAAGGTGAGCAAGTAAAGTCCCCACAGGGTTAATGGGATGATTCTGGCAGAGGCAGATAAAGGGATGCCAAACATGGAGCTGTTTTTTCTTATCTTCCACATCAAAGTTTTCATATATGTCACAGAGATTTATACAACTGTAATTAACACTGCTGTGGGGTAACAATAGAGACTTTCAGATTTATTCTTGCTTTGGGAAATAAAATATGTATCAGTCTCTAGGGTGGGGCTCTTGTTATATTGGGTGTCAAATGACCACCTAATGAAAAAGAAAGAACCTTCCTGCAGAACTTCAGATTTAAGGGTGCAGGAAACCTAACAAAGAATAATTAAAGTACTTCCCTAGGGTGAAACAATTCTTCAGTATCATTAGCTGAAACAGAAACCATGCCTCCTGTCAAACTATATTGGCCCTGTGGTATCATGCATTCTAAATATGGGAAGTATAATAACTAGGAATTTTCATTCTCAAATTATTAGGTCTTTTTTTTTTCTAATTTTCAGATTTACAGAACAAATTGCATCCCCCCCCTCTTCCAAAATGCAGAATTATCTTCTGTTTTGTATTGCCTATTGAAGTGTCATGGCCCTCTAGGCTTCATTCCTGTTACAATTACCATTAACTATTAGCACAAATAGATGGACAAGTCTACACTTAGTGTAGAAGAAAACAAGAAGTATTTGTGATATTAGCACTGCACCTCTGTTAAAATAAGTAAACTGTCATCATGTTAGTGAGCAAAAGCAATAGACAGTCATGTACCTATTTGCTGTAAGTAACCTTGTAAGTATGCGTTAACTGATTTTAAAAATGACAAGGCTAAAAAAATAGCAATTTACGCAGATGAACAAGCCAGCACTACATGGCTTGAGCCACATATTGTTGTATACTTCAGTGTTAAGAGAGCTGAATTGCTCCTGCTACAGATCTCCATTCCTGCTCAAAGCATTTAACTAAAGGAAACACCACAGATCATGAAAGGCCTCTTCCTTATTCTTCTCATGTACCTTCCTTGAGGTACCTACCATTTTTGAGTCAGAGTGAGGACCAATGGCACAACTCATAAAATGAGAAACTGTCCCTATCTCAGAGATTAAAAACTGGATAAAAGCTCATGAAACATTAAACTTAGGGCACTTGTCTCCATTCTTCTTGCATTTCTGCTTGAATGTGGGAGGAATGAGGGTAGAGGATTGAAGATAGTGGGAGTAAAAGAACTCTGCCCTGGGTTAATTTATGGCTAGGGTTTGTATGTTCGTTAGTTTTTCAAAGCACTACCAACTTGTCCAAGAGGCTGGAATGGTCAAGACAGCTTGTGTCACAGAATCATAGAAACACCAAATGAGCTGATGTTGAAGGGACCCATCAGGATCATCGAGTCCAGCTCCCGGCCCTGTGTAGGACACCCCAAGAGTCACACCATGTGCCTGAGTGTGTTGTCCAAACACTTCTTGAACTAAGACAGGCTTGGTGCTGTATAGTCAATAGTGAACAACAGATTTAAAGAATTGGTGAGATCTGGCTCCTCAGCCTATCTGACAAAATACCTATTTGCCTTACCTAACTTGAAAGTTGTCTTCAGCGTAATTTCAGCTCACACTTCTGGAATTACAGAAAAAATAACTTTTCCACCCAGCTTGTCTAAGTGCTGCTTCTTCTAAAAATCTTGCCAGGAGTCTTTAGTTACAGTTTTAATACCTTCTTCCCCATAATAGCTAGTACCATATTATTTTGTTTTCTCTAATACAGATGTTTCTGATTAAAAACAAGTCTTGTAAACCAGTCATCCTAGTTCTTAAAATCTACATTGCACTGCGAAAGCCTATATTTGATTTCTATATGTAGGATAGATATGTTTGGTACATCCTCTAATATTCTTATTGAAGCTGAGCATTTTTCCGATTAGAGTTGCCTCCAACAGACTCATTAAAAAACATTTTAAAACCAGCAATTGATAATTTTTCAAGGGGAAAAACATTTTGAAAACATAGAATTCTAATTGTCAGTTTAATATAATTGTTCATCGGTAAAATAATCATTTGCAATTTTATGAACACCAAAGGCCCAAGGTGTTTTTTCAGCCTCCATGAAATTCTTGATTTTGATTTTATGAAATATAGAAAAGTTGTTTTACTACTAAGGCTGTTCAGCCTTTTGTTTTCTTTCTATTTCCATCACCACAATACCTTTATTTTGCCCTTCAACACAAAAAGCTTTTTAATTTCCATCCATGCACTGAAAAGTCCAATTGGAAAAGATTTTTATAAATTCTTGTGCAGAAACTTTTTTTTTCCCTTCAATTCAAAGTCATAAATTTTTAAAAGTAGAGCTGGTAAATTCACCATGAGTTCATGGTTTAAATTTGTTTAAATATGAAAAAACCCCATTTTTCTCACTTACATTTCACTTATATGTAGAATGTATGTGTCATCTTTAAACAACTGAAAGCTCAAAAGTGTTGCATGTCACTGTCAAGGGTGTAAAGAGTTGTAAATATACACAAGTTTGAAGTCTACAAAGAACTTCTGTGGAAGCCTAGAGAGCATACACTAGCCAAAGTCTTCTATTTAACAGCCTCTGGTACTGTTTTTATGTATAAGAACTCACAATTAACTTCATATTTTGCCATTATTTCTCAGAAAAACAGATGAAACATCAGGGCTCGTGCAAGACAAGGAGGTGATCCAAGACAACCCTCACAGCCTCACTTATGGAAAATCATCCCTACCCACAGGGGCTGATGCTGGAACTAGATGTTCTTTAAGGTCCCTTCCAACACAACCCGTTCTATGATTCATGAAACTAAAGACAAAGGATTTGTTTGATAAGGAAAAATGTTGGAGTCAGGCTCCTTAAAGTAATAGTATAGTATAAGTTATAGTGTGGCTCTGGAAGTGCCAGATATTGATATTAAACTGTTTCTCAATCACTTCCGCAATGTAGAAGAGAGTGGTCCTTTTATTAGATTGAGTATGAGTATCAACAAAAACAGCATGGGATTAAGGATTGGAACTACCCTAAGAACTTTTCTAAGCTATTTTTCTCCACTGATTAAGCAATTGGGTAAAAATGCTGCATAAACCGTGCCCTCAGTGTTCAGTTGTCCTGAAATTAGACCACTTTTATCTCATATGGCAGAGGTCCTTGCATGAGAACCTGACATTATGCTTTCTGTCCCTGACAGCCACCACCATCAGGCCCCAAGATTCAGGAGGAGTATTTTTAGTAGAAGTGTCAGTAAAACAAGGAGATCTGGAAAGGTCTGACACCTTTTCTGTGGTGAGGTACAACGCTACTGCCGTGACAACCGTAACGAGATGACCAGTCATCTTTTGCCAGATATTTGGACAAGAGGGTACTCAGGACTTAAAAAACAACAGAGAACTACATGATTGGAAGATGAGCAAATGCTGATCATTAGGACAGCCTGATCTTTTACCAAACCTCAGGCCAGACAATTCAATAGCTTTAGCAACATTAACACTTTTCCTGTAAACAGTCCTCAGTTAAGTGGATCTCCTCAGACTGTCTTACAGAAGCAAAGCAGAATCTGGCACAGGAGAGAATTTCTTTTAAATCTCCACCTCATTGCTCAATTCTTTTCTTCTTGGAGTATGTTAACACCATAGGACTACATTTATATTAAAGGAAACTTTATGCCGTGACGGAACTGTGAAAACAAACTTCAAAGGCATATCCATAATGTTGAAAATGTTCACCACGGATGGACTGCTCTTCTCTCTTTCTAATAAACAAGTCTGAAACTGCTTTGAGTTGTGAAAGAAGATAGATTTCACATTGTAAAAAAACACTGAAATTATGAAGACAAGTGCTAGAGAAGATGTTTGGCAATTTCATTAGCATGCCTGCAGAAGGAGAATAGGATGTCCTGGCAAAGAATGGAATCTTAGAAACATTTTACAAAATACTTATTTTTTAAGTTTTCCTAATAGTGATGAAACCTGAGTTTATAGGAGAAATTAATACCTTAAACAGTGGGGTTTTTCCCCACTGTATATGATCCATAATACTTAGAATTAAACAACCAAAGCAAAAACCACTTATCAGCAATCATGCAGGAAAAGGAATTAACACAACATAGCAGCTCTGAAAAAAGAAATCAAAGCCCCACTGGAACACAGGATAGGAAGTCCTGGGCTGCTTGATAAAAATGAAAGGCAGAATTACCATTGACTTCTGCTGGATCAGAAATTCACTCAGCATGAACTTAGAGTAAGCAAAATTAAATTATGTATATGATAGCTAGGCCAAGATACTGTAATTTACACTTATGAAAGTGCCATGACACTGATTCATCAGCATACGTACAGTGAAAATTCCATTTGTATTTTAGTGAAAGTAGATAGTTGCAGATCCCTCCATAAATTACATGAATAGTGAAATCGAAGGCAAGTGCAACTAAAGATAGAACTGTAGCAAAACATCTGCATGAATCATTTCTGCAGTCAAGGTTTGTTTCTGTCAGACACAAACAGGTTATGCTCACACAGATCTCAGCATAAATTCTGTGTGATCCAAAGAAGTGCAGAACTGCTGTGCACATATGGCATTTCTATAATGCTGAACTGAAGAGTTTAATCTTCCTTTGTTTGTATTTGTAATCCAAATAGTAAGAGACAACTCAAAGTCCATCATTATTGTGGGCAATCTTAAGTACACTTCCATGGCAGGTGAAGTGGAGGCAGACCACTTAGAAGCCATTCAATGCTCAGAAAAGAGGACGAAACTTCTCGGTTTTGTCATCCAAAAGGAGATCTCCTCTTTGAGGAAGATCTCCCAAACAAAAAGGATCTCCACCAGTCTTGAAAGTGTACTGTAGATAGCCCACAAAAGTTACTAGTTTTGTAAGAAGATCAAGTGGTAGAAGTGGGTAACAGCTTAACCTAAGATCTCCACTGAGGTAACTGTGAGTTCTGCCATTCCTATTCAAGAAAAAACTATTTTCACAGGGCTGGAAAAAATATAAGGGTATAAAAAACCTTAAGCATAAATAAAGTACGGAATATTTAATAATATAATAATAAAGTATGGAAATATTTTAGCATTCATTAACATCAAATCTATGAAATCATAGCATTATTTCCTATGTTGCACAGAAATCCACCATCTGTATAAAAATCCACTCCATACGTAAAATGGGGTTTGAACATACTTTTGTATAAATAAACCTATTAATGAAACATGTTTACTACAAGTTTATATACTATGACCAATAGGCAAGAAGAATGGAGCTAATAAAAATGTCCCATTTAACTTCTTTTCACCTCCTACTTTTACCAGATTTTACCTACATTTTATCTGCTTGCAGAGCTGTACTGCAAATATTTTCTCTGTGAGTAGTTGCAAATTGTCAGGATTTGCAGGCTAAAATGCTTTGGCTAAGTACTGTTGGCAGGGGTAGGCTTGGCTTTGGATCTCATGGGCTATATCATGCAAGCTGCTGGTTTGGTATATATCTTAAGCTCTGAGGCTTCCTCTTTTTTGTACAGATCTGCCTATCCAGCTCTCTAACATTTGCTTCTCTAGTGTAAATACATCATATATAAACACACACTATGTTAGCCTGTGAACTTATTAACCACATTATGGAGCAAAAATCAGAAAGAGGGGGTTTTAAAAACAAAGTCACCATGAAGTACTTACCATCTATTAGAGAGATGCACATGGTGAACATTCCACTGTATTCCAATATGAGTGTTACATCTTGAAAACAATCACACTAATAGGAAACCCCATTAAAATATTTTCCCACCACACAACCCTCCAGCCGGAGACTGTTTCAGACAATGGTTTCACTTTTTAGCAATGATATTCTTAGCAGTCCCATTGTTCTAAACTAGTCCCACAGATATCTAATTTTTAGTAGGATAACACACACTATTATAACATATCAGAATTTTTAACCAGAAAATTTCCCTCCAACTTTACAGACTTAAGGGCGCTATGTCACCATATGTGGTTTCTTGCATATTTCTGACTACTGTATTTTAGAACTAAACAAACTTTGTCACACCAGCCCTATCCATGACAGATTTCCACTGCCTGGGGCTGTTTATGGGAAAGAAATAAGCAGTCTGTTTTAACTCATCAGAAAGTGAGCCTAATGAATAGGCTTAAAGCCTCATCTGTTTACTAGTATTTTATTATTTGTTAAACTGTCTCATGGTCAGCACCATTCTCACCACTGTACTTAGCTAATGGCCTATCAACATTTCCACTAGAAACTCTTTTTGAGAAGTCAGTGGCTTAGCTGAAAATTTACAATAGTGGTGCCGACCTAGAATACTAGTTCCCAGATGTGGTTTGAATATTTTATTAGAATTTTAATATGAATGCATGTCTATGAACGCTACTAAGGAATGTTAATGGTCTTATTTAAACCAGACAGTCATTGTACAAGTTTCAGCTCCCTATGATTTAGCCAGTGCACCTTGGGCTTCTGGGGCAACCTGCATTATTTCAGTTTCCACGTCCTTTGAAACAGTGAGGTGCCTTAAATCAAAAAGCAGGGTTCTGCTATCTGCTTGAAGCTGGGCCCAAGTATGCTCACAACATTCATGAGCACTGCAATGGGCCAGTTCAGACAGCACTGCCAAATTCGCAGCCGTTGGGGACTTCCTGATGTTTGTTAGGCCTATTCCAGTGTCATGCGGTGTGCAATATGAGCTGCTTCTTGCTGAGTGCAAACTCCAAAGTGGCGTCATGAGCCCTCTGGGGAACACAGACCTCATCCTTTTTATTAAGGACCTGGCTGGGACCCATCACACATTCTGCCCACTACTTACTTAAGAAGACACATCTATGTGCTCTTTCCTTGTCTTTTTCTTTAAAAATCAAGTACTGTCATCACTTCTGAATACTTTCCTCCTACTACCAAAACCAGAGCTGGTCAGGAAACTTCTTCAACTTTTATAGGCGCAGAAATATTTAGGAAAATAATGAACTGCAGCCACAGTGGCCCAGTCTGACTGGAGGGCTGTACAGGCCTGTAACAGCACATTCATCACGAAGCAGAGGCAGCTCACACTAACAGGACCCTTTGACGTCCCTTCCCCAGGTTAATCTGCATCTACTGAATTCTCAGAATGAGCAAATGGTTTGAAACTACTGGTTCTCATGAAGCTGCTGGAAAAGCAGCTGTCCTAGGGATACCATGATTTTTTCCCCAGATGTGCCTCAGACACAATCCAAGCATGAGCTACCGTAGATCCAGCAAAGGGCGATGTGGCTCATGAAGGGTCTAGAAAACGTGTGTTATGAGGAGCAGCTGAGGGAGCTGGATTTGTTTAGTCTCAAGAAGAGGAAGCTCGGAGGGGACATCATTGCTCTCTACAACTTGCTGAAAGGAGGTTGCAGTGAGGTGAAGGCTGGTCTCTCCTGCTGTGTCTGCAGCCAGAGGACTGGAAAGAATTGCCTTAGACAGGGGAGGTTCAGATAAGATATTAGAAAAGAAATTTTCATTGTTAGGATGGTCAGGCACTGGAATAGGTTGGCCACCTGGAGGTGCTTTAGAGGTGTCTGGGTCTGTCTCTGGGTGGCATGGTTTAGTGGTTTTGGGGTTACAGTGGCAGTGCTGGGTTGACAATTGGACTGGATTATTTTAAAGGTCTCTTTCAACCTTGGCGATTCTATGATTCTATGATTTGGGTAATTCTCAGTATGTGGCTTTTGCTGATATGAGAATTGCAGAATGAGTCATTCATTTAATTACTCATTCAACTAGAAAAACCATGGCTCAGTAAAACAGTGTTCCTATAAAGGTGACACCTCAAACCTTTTTTCTTTGGAAAACAGTATCATTAGTAAGGCCACTGCTTAATGTTATAATGTGTGACCCGATTCTGGTTCCAAGATCAAAGAGATGAAAAAAGCTTAGGCAGGAGAAAGGTAGCATCAGGTGGTGTGAGAAACAAGCTTCACATGGGGATTCTTCAGGTACTCCTTGTCACATCAAATAAAAGGGAGGACCCATGATGCTGTTTTGGAATTTACCTTTATCAAGACCCCTTTAAGCAGGTCGTGTGTCTCAGCCTTTAATCTTCACTATGGCCCTGTTTCCCAAGTGCAAATAGGAAGCAAATCATAGCTGAAAGCTAGATGGGAATGCCAGGAACACAGGTCTTGAAGCTGGAGAGATTCTCTCATGTTGATCTGTGACTACATGATATGCAGATGATTCAGAAAGTAGAAGCTGTTATACAGCCCAACAAAAAAAAAATAAGTCTGTATTGGAAGAAAACTAAAGAAAATGAAAGAAAAAGAGGATCAGTTTAAAAGGCTAACTGAATATAAATACGTTTATAAAATAGAACAGCTGCTGAGTTAGACCTTCAACTCTGGCTCTCAGAAGGTGAGAGAAGTTGAAGTGCTCCACTATGCCAGGCTTGCTTCGACACCTCTGCTGCTTGGGGCAGCCACGGAGGAGCGGTCGCACTCTGACCCTGAAAAGCAGGGCGACCGCGCGCTCTCGGCGACGCTGTTGCGCAACACCCCAGCAGCAAGCGTTGGGAACCCCTCCGAGTTGTGGGCCCACATTTTGTAATCCTGGTTCACAGGCTATAAATAAACATGTAATTGATCCCTCTTCACAGAACAAACTAGATGCCTTCTGGTGTCAGCTTGAAGTTAGGAATAAGTTTCTCGTTTTCTTCTCAAATATTCCAGGGTACTTGACCAATTTTAGTTCGTAAGGGCAACACCATTGATTTCTTTACTAATAAATGGATAATGGAGGTAAATAATGATTTCACAGGCTGCTTTGCAATGCTTTTCTAATAATTATCTTTTCTTATTCATAAATTCAAGACATTAATTCCTATTTAGTTGTGGCTTTTTGACCCTCCTGGCTACTTACTTTTCAAATCATAGAACCTTTTTATTGTCCTTGACTTCATGCAAGGCATCTTCTGCAAGAGCCTTGGACTTTGGCACAGTCTGAACTAGTTGGAAACAGATCCCCTTGCAGGTGCACATCAGAAAATCCAATTGGTTTTAAGCATCTATGGAGACCACTGGTGGTGTGCTTCATATTGTTGATGTTCAGTGATGTTTGGTGATGTTCAGAGTAAAGATAAATACTAGGTACCTACTGCATGTGGTAGGAAAAAGAATTAAAAAGAACAAATGTGTAAAATTTAAATGCATTCAAGTTGAAACCCACATATTTTTATATATAAGGGATGTTTGTCCCTGGAACAAACTCACAGAGAAAATAAAACTTGCACCATCTCTTTGTATCTTTCTAAACAAGTCTTGATACTATAGTGAAAAGCATTATTTTGCTCATGAATTAGAGCTACATGTAGTTATATAATTTATGTCCCTTTGGGGTCATCAACCATCATTTTCCCTTTTAGATTTAAAGTCCACAAATCTTACACATTTGTGATAATATGGATGATAATAATAATAATTTGATGTTTTAGTGACTGGTTAGATTACTGTGAGAATTAAAAATTTAATACCACTGAGGGGTTTTGTTTTATTTTGTTTTGTTTCATTTTATTTGAGGCACCACTTTATCTTGTTAAACTTGTTTAAGTAAAATAAACAGGGTGCCTTTTTAAAAGCTTTTATGTTAGTTACTCAGCTAGCATTTCTCCACAACTTTACAAGCAGGCTGAGCATAATTTAGATTGAAATGATAGCCAATAACTGGGTATAGGATATATCAAGCAGATTTTTCCTATAGAGGAGGGAAGACTTTGCATCTGGGTTTGTACTGCATAAATTTTGGACACGCAGTGCAACCACAGTGAAGGACTGGTGGGAGTTGCAATGTAAAGTGAAGTTCTGAGCCCAAGCAGAACTCTCAACAATCAGACAATGTTCTAAAGAAGATTTTTATGGCAGACCTGAAGATTAATCCCCAACACAATACCTTCTGAGGGGACAAGGCACTCGTAAAATAGGAAGAAAATTGAGTGTTCTTCTCCCTTTACAAAAAGGGAACAGAAACACTGGGAGCCTTGTCTCAGGATATATGGGAATTCAGTAGTGAGCTTTGAGCAGAATCCACTCCATGCCTTAACAACAACCCTGTTAGCCAGCATTATTGCTACTCTTTCTGTTATTGCAAACAATCATAGCAGGTCTGGAAAGAAAAGTAAGGGGAAACAAACAAGTTTATCAGTCTGTTTTATTTTATCTATTTCAGTATAATTGCTACTGCAATGTACATACTCTGAGCAGTATATAAAATGTTTTAATGACCAGGACAGAGGGTTACTAGCTAAAGGACAATTAAGTAGTTACCTCCTAAATTGCCTGTTGCAGATTTACATCTGGAGGGAAATTGTATTCTAAAGGCTAAGCCTGCAAAGGGCTCCTTGGCAACACAGGGTGGTGCTCTGCCTAATCTCAAGCATCCTAGGGCCAAAGCATAAAAAGAAACTTTGGCCTTGTAATTCTTTCCATGTCGGTGGTGCCCACCTGCCTCAGTGCCTGGAGGAATTCACAGCAGGTGGCACAATGAGCGGGGACCATGGTGTGACGTAGGTGTCAGTACTTCCTAGGGCACAGATGCTTCACCCTGGCTGCAGGGCAGCAGGACTGGTGGTCTCCCCTCCTGGAGTGAGGTACCTGGAAAAGGTATCGTCTCCTCTTTCCTTTTCCAACAACCAAGGATTAGTTGTTTAATCCTTCCTGTAGACTTCACAGGAGGAGCTGATGGTACTCCTTATGTTTCAGGAATCCCCCAATCTGGAAATATACTGGAAAGAGCAAGAAATGGGATGTTGGCCCTTCGAGCTGTGCTTGTGTAGGAGCTTCATTTTAACATCTGTTGCTGTTACTGTTGAGGTGCCCCCAAAGGCTTTGCACAGTCACATTGGGAGGCTGCGTGCAGCAGAGCCTGCAAACTTGGCAAAACACATATGCAAGGAAGATCCACAATGTGTGATGTTTAGCACACCAGAAGCTTCTCAGATATTTCAGAATGTGTATTAATCTTTCTGCAGTGCAATAGTTTGAGGCTGAAATCAAAACAATACAGGGTGAAGTGACAGTCCCAATTGAACATTTACACTGAGTGGACGGCTGTGAAGAGGAAGAGGAGAAGAGAACAAGTACCCAGAACCTGATGCTGAAGTATCTCTGTGAAACTTCAGTATCTTGCTCATTAATCAAGTGCACACTGTAAAAAATGTGAAATAACATGGAATATCTAAAGAGGCATTTCAATAAGTACAGTCTTAGATCTGATGACTATCATGCATCTCATTCCTTCTTTATCATTAGTTACCCAGTGGCTTCAGCACTTCCCACTCTGGGTTCAGTATCTTCTTTGTCATCCTAAAGAAAATGTTACAACAGCCAGTCTAGAGGCTACACTGAGAGGCAAAAATAAATATTTTAATTTACTGGCCTAAATAAAGGAAAAGTTTGAGTACAATCAAACGTGTTGGCAGGCCACCTGAGGTAAGAAAGGAAACCTTGGTTTCCAGAATTACTTACTAGTCATGGCTTCATTTGAAAGCCTGGAGTTGTTTTAAGAGGAAGGAATTCATATTCCAGAACAGCCTTGAGTATGGAACAGGCAGATAAAGGATAGAACCAAAGTTGCATAAATACTGTAACCACTGCTAATGTCTTTGGTGATCATAGTTTTGCTGGGCTTGAATATTTAAGGGTATTAAGGAATTGGCTACCAGAGCAAATCTCGTTTGAGAACCCAGTGAGGCTATGACTAATTTGCAAATCCCATTGAGCTTCAAGAATGAGAAAATTAGCAACCTGCTTAGTCCTGTAAAAATAAGTTTCTGGGCATATCCAACAGCAGATTTTTGTCTGTTTAGAAATTTTAAAACAAAACATTTAAATAGGATTAGACAAAAAGTGGGAAGGAGGTTGAAAATCTCTCTTACAGATATGTTCTTCATGGCTGTAGCTCTGAAGTGGATCTATGACATCAGCTATGAATTTCTCACATCCATGCTTAGACCTGAAAGCTGGGCATGTTTAGATCTGAGTTCTTCACTGAATAAAAGTGGTAAGTTCCAAGCTCCCCTACCTGTTCCACATAAAATGAGGAGAGTTTTGAGTGCGTTAATTCTGTTTAGTAAATACTTAACCAGGCTTACTAGTTCTAGGCATTGAAAAATCTGGATTCAAACAAAATCACAAGGTTCCTTTAAAGTTACGGGATCTTTTCATTGCCCATTTGGTTCTGAGGGTGTTTTTCCCCCAGCCTGTAGTATTTACTTAGTTTACACAAGAGGACCCTTGCTGAAGAAAGAGAAGCTGGAAATTCACATTATTTATTAAAAAAAAAATTAAATAATCCTTTCAAATGTGCGTGATTTTAGGGCATAGGGTTCCTGGAAGAACTGTTTGAATATGGTACAAATAGGAAAGCAGACCTATGTTTTGTGTCCTAAGGGTTAACTGTTTCTTAAGGGAAAACAAAAGGATGCTATGAAAGCAGGTAGAATTGCAGATTGCTGTGCTGGAGAAACCTAGAAAAGACTTCTCTTGATCCCAGTGACAGAAGTGCCCCTGGATCAGATAAGAAGGTAAGCATTGCTTTTCTCTCTTTCTTGAACTCTGGGGCAGCCAAACTGCCTGCTTACAGAGGCAGGGGATTGCACAGAACTCCCTGTCTTCACTTCCTTAACCAGGTGTTATCTCAGGCTAGGAATACACACCCTAGGAAGCTCCTTGAGCTGCTCCCTTACTTACATTTAGGCTCTGCAGTATCCTAAATCAGCCAAAACCTGCAGGGTACAAGCTGGCCTTGAGTGTTGTATTTCAAATAACACACAACAGTATTCTTTCAGAAGGGACATCTTCCCTTCTGTAACTGTGTCATTCCTTCTGCTATTAATGGGAGCTGCTAAAGAGGGAGGATAAATCTCTGAAAACAGTGACTACAGCGTGACGCATGTCCTTACTTAAGCAGTTAGGCAAGTGCAGTCTGCTTTTTTTCTCTTCAAGGGCCACAGAACAGCTGAGGGACATTATTATTTCCCAGGCCCATCAGAAGCGAATCCAAAGGTCCAGCAAATATTTCCTTCTCACTCTATACTTGTTTCACTACCCAATTCCAGTGAATTTTTAGTTCAATGTCTCTAAAAAACTGAAATGAAAATACTCCTGCCATAATTGCTATTGCAAATTGCCAGTGATGTGAAGTCAAAATGTAAGCCAGACTGGAAGTTGCAAGCATCATGGATTTTCACCTGTCATAGAAGAATACAATGATTTTTAAGTTTCAGGGAACAACTGAGAAATTTTCAAAACTTTATATTTTTTTTATCCCACAGGAAAATATTCAAGGGAATTGAAGCTCTCAATTGGAACACCAGTTCAGTACAATATTTTGGGGATCTCTCCAGTCCAAAACTTTGTTTCCTAATCAAAACTAGAGAGAAACTGAAGGGTATTATGAAAAGAGAGTGATAGAAACCCAAGGATAGCAAAAAGCAACTTAATCAGGGAGAGAGAAAGTTTTTTACTAAAGATTCTGCTCAAGTTAGTGTTTACTTTTTACAAAAACATGCATGGTTCCACCTGGATAAACCTGTAATTATCTCTTTTATGCATCTGAAGCATCCAAAACTGCAATGACAAGTCACTTTTGATTGGATTTTCCTTTACCTGGTGTTATGAATAGAGCTTCAGAGAATCATAAATTCATGACAGGAACATTTATGAAAACTTTACAAGTTTCGTGATGTAAGAACCATGTTTCCTGCCCAACCCTATGGCAGGTGTTTAATTTTTAAATTGAAAATTTATTGCAGCTTGAAAGTCTGAAGTATGGCGTCTTTTCCCAATACGAAACCCAAAGATTTCCTACCAAAAAAAAAAACCAAACTCAGGCAAAGTGAGCCTTATCAGAAACCAGGATGGTCATAATTATGATTGTCAGGATCCTCAAAATTAATTACCATTTCAAGCTGTGACAGAGCCTAAAATAGCAAGAGCTGCTAGTGATCCAAAAATCACTCACAGCATGTCCAAGCTAGTATTTGGCAGAGAGCATATGCAACTTAAAAAAAGAACATAACCCTTTAGGCCCATGCAAGCAATTAAGCTTTTTGTGGAAATGTCAGGCCATAAGTATGAAAAGACCTTTCAATTGTTTATGCACAACTTTCCTCTAATTAGTGAGAACTGACTTTAATTTTTGCCCCTTCATTTTTCAAATAAGACCAGATGGGCTTAAGTTTGGAGGGCAGCTGTTCTGTTCAAAACAAAATAAAGAAAAAAAAGGAGATTATTCTTGCCAAGTCAGACTCCATGATTCTTACAGTGAGGGGGTACAAGTAAATGCCAATCAGCTTAGCAGCATTGAGAGATACGTAAGGAACTTAGCCTGAGAGCTCTGCTGACGACGTAAAACAAGAAGACATTTCCAGAAGTGTCTGTCAAACAAAGTATAAAAATAATCAGAGGCTGTTGGCACAAGTTACTGTGGCTCTAGCTGATGTTCAAGTGGATGAAATTTAACAGCACTTTGATAACTTTAATTTCATTGTTGCAGTGCTTCTTGCTAATGTTCTAAATGCAGTGATCAGTGAGGTAAAAATAAAACTATATGACCATGTTTCATCAGAGCTACCTCAAAACTCTAATGGGGATTCTTTCATAGCACAGGCTGTTAAATCACTGCTGTCATATTAACCCCTGCTTTCTCTCCCACTCTCCACAGCTCCGTCTTTCATGTGAAAGACAGTGACTTATTCCTCCTCTGTCTCCATCCAGTTTTCCTAGACCTCTGAGCCTAAAACAACAAGCTTTAAGTCTTCAGTGTGATGACCCCAACACTGAATAACTACAAAATAGGTCAGTAGAATGCAAAGCAAATGTCACCTACTGAGTAGGCAAAACCACACTTGTTGCTCCTGGAGTCTTGCCTTGGCTTGAATTTTCTACAAGGATGTTAAGCCAGTCTCCTTTCTAGGCTTCAGTATGTAAATTGAGATCAGTATGTACCCAAGCATTGGAGAACGAGGAGGTTGCACTAAATGGTAGTTGTTTAAAATCCTTGGGTAAGAGACTACTTATATAAATGCTATGACATTGACAATCCATTTATAAGAGGAAATACATAACACAATGTCTTTCAAATATCTTCATGCAGTTCTGGTAAAAAAGAGCCAAAATGTAGGATCTCATTTAGATTTCTGGTGACAGATCGTCAAACGTTTTTGTGTTATTTAGAGCTCTTTCTAGAATTTAGATGAGTTATCTTTTTCACTTTGTCTCTGTTTTCCCTTACATCTGTGGTCTGTCTTATCTTATTAGAAGCTCTTTGCAGCAAGGACTGCTGAAATGTGGCAGTGGTACCTAATGAGTTAATCATATTTTGGCCTTGTTGGCTCTGCCTTAACACATAGTGCTAAAAATTAATCAATTTAGTGCTTAGATTTACAACTGCAGTTTGATGGAAAGTTAGAGTCCAGGAGACAAGTGATATCCTCTTACACTGGCAGAGCCTGCAGAAAAGTGTTCCTCTCAGTAGGTCAAAGCAAGAGAAAAAAAAAAGGGTGAGGGAATGCATGTGATGTCAGTGGTACTGCAGGCTAAAGCTGAGACAGAAGCATACATCTGCAAGAAACAAGTAATAAATGAGAACTAAGGATATCAAATAGATCCCGTTGGTTCCATGTGTTGATTGCAGTCTTCGTCAACATAGCCTCTAAGTGTTAACTTTCTCTTCAACACTCGTTGAATTTTTTTCCTTGTTCCCATTTCTTCGTATCACCTGGTGTATCTTTATTTTTATATATGAGAAAGCTGAATATTTAAAGAAATCCAGGGCACATGTACCAATGATGACACAGAAGGAAGGCAATACTGAGTTATTGTTCATATCACTACTAAAATTGCAAAAAGATGGGATCATCAGGATTCTCCCTGTAACATGGTAGCTGGGGAAGGTTATGTTCAAGGCATCTTATGACAATGGAGTGTCAGGATGATGAACCCTTTAGTCCTGTGAGAACTAAACGCAACAATATTCAGCACTCACATGGGCACAGAGGATGATTTGATCTCAGAGGTTATTAATTTGCCCTAAAAATCCAAAGAAATACAAGTTCATAACAGCGATGAGAAGCTGGCCAGTTGAAGAAGCAAACTGGTTGTTGTCTTGAATGAAAGAATTGATGGCAGGGCTGTGTTAGAAATACCACAGCCAATGCAATAGGACAGAGTAAAAGCATGACTGGTTCTTGTGGCAGATGGATAGCTGTGAGTGCTGTCTGGAGAGTCTCTTAATTCATGCTTACATTTAAAATGTGTAGTATAGGAGGTGGTAGCTCAAGTTGGGATTCATTCTGCCATCTTCAGCACAAGGAGTTTGGATCTGCTCTGGAAAACATGTCTCACCAAATTCTTATGAAGGTGTTAAAACACTGGCTGTGGAGCATCTTTGCTCTTGCCTGGTAAGGGTCAAATCTAGAGAAGAAAGAGAGTATTCACTCCGCCTTCCTCTTTGCTTTGTCTGCAGAGCCTTCAAAGGAAGGAGTGCCCAAACACCATTTCTCATGTATTGCTGAGAAGCAACTAGATGGCAGTGACTTCCACTCCTTAACACCAGTCCAGACTGAGTCTGACCCAGCAAGCCCAAAACAGAAATCTCTGTATCTCATTACCAAAACTCTGAACCATCCAATTCATTTGACTGCTCATTGTATAGACTATAAATAACTTGATTCCAGACATTGCCAGGTGGTGCAACAGAGCAAAGGCCACCACAGAGGAACATGTTCTCTAATCAAAGCCTGTATGTGAAAGCTTGCTTTCAACTTGTATGTCCAGTGGTTTGCATTGAAGGTCACCTGCCAGAGGTGGTATTTTGCTGTCTTTTCAATGGATGTTGGCTGCTTTTGGACTAGGGAACTGTGTTTCCCTAGGGCTTCAGAGGGAAAATATGGTACACCATCCCCAGGATTAGGAAAGCCAGGGGGCTAAGCAATAGCACACAAATGCCAAGGAGCTGACTTTGATGTAGTGGTTAAGACTCCACAGGAATTCCAAGGCCAAATCCCATGGATCCTGCTGCTGGCACGCAGAGGAAGCTTTCCCTCTGGCCTCCTCACTTCTCTCAACCTCTTTTGCAGAGGCAGCACAGGCAGCAAGGTTGTGGGGCTGCCCTTGGCTCCTGGCCAGCACCTGCATACTGAGCCCTGGGCAGGAGGTGACTGACCGCAAAAAGCTTGCTAAAGCTGCTCCCAGCAGAACTAACATATTCTTCACCCCAAGCTTTCACTCCCAGGAGAGCAGTGGTCTCTCTGCTTAGTGCATTTGTTTTCTATCTTCTCGCTAGCGAGCTCCACCTTCAGTGTGTCCTGTGCTTCTGCTGTACCAGTTTGTCTGCTTTGCCCTGCCTAATACCTTCTCTGTAGGTATGGCTAAGGCAATGGATGTTGGTGGGGGGATATCTCCTAAAGCCATCTTTCATATTTGCAAAACCTGCAGTCTTTCCAAGGCACATTTCTTTGCAATTTCCTTCATAGCAAGCTTACATCAAATTTGCCACCGTGGGGTTCGATATCCTGTGTTCTCAGCGTGCAACAGAATGGCTCAGGACACTGCTTTCTTTGTTGGAATCAAGAACTGCATTTTATTTTGTGTTATATTCATGCAGCAATGGAAACAAATGTTGTTTTAGTGGTTTGGATCATTTACATGAACGCATCATTCCTGTGGAAGCTACGTAGGTGCCCAATAAAGACAGAGGGATTCAGGAACCCAGTTAGTATTGACTAAATTATGGCAGTGGTCAACAGTTGTGTCTGCTTTCTGTCCCAGTAGTAAGGTACCTAGAGGACACAGGACTAAGATTAGAAGATGAGAAAAATATCATGCAGACAATTAATACAGACACTTAGAGTATTGCAGTATTAGCAGTGCAAGTCCTGCTTAGGAAGGCTTTTAACAATTATCAACAATTCTTTTGAAAAGAGCCACAGTTTACATGTGCAGTCAGTTGCTTTCTAATTGCTACAGCAGGCTACCACTGGGAAGAACAAAGGAAATATTTAGCACATCGTAAATTCTTCTGCAGCCCTGCCGAGTGGCTGGAGTTCAGATTACAAGTTTATAACCAACATTTGAGAGCAATTTCTCCTCCACTTTGAGAAAGTGGGTGGGGAAGCTGTTCGACACTTTCTTCAAATGCCTGAAGTAATGTGTGTCTGAAAGAAATGCGGGTTCAAAATTTCCTTCCACTTGTCTTTTGATTCAGGTTTGCAATGTACTGTTATATATTTAAATGCTAAAAAAAAACCCTTTGCTAAAAAACAGATGAAAGTGCCATTGTTGTTCCTGTTGCTATAACTATTAGCTTCCAACTCCAGCGCTATTGTGAGTGATTTGCCGGAATCTTGCAAGCTGATCAGTATTTGCTCCCACCAGTGCTCAGGGTCTTGCAAATGCTGCAGGGGGATGTGTGCTGGTAACTGGAGGGGAGGTATTAGGCTCCTTGAGTCGGTACTTAATCATGTCCATGTCTCGTGAATGAGGTGTTGAGGCTCTGACAATTGTAAAGATTTCATGATCTAGCAGAAAATAAGCTGGTGCCATGGCCGTGACAACCCCCCGCCTTTAATTTGAGTGCTAGGTGAATTCAGATGTTGCTTAAGCTTCTCCTAGCTTCACAGGGATAGAATATTCTCCATTTAATGTTAGCAGTGAGAGATATTACTGTCTACTCAGCAGCTGCCAGTAACGTAGAAGAGAAGTAAGCAAGGGAATCTGCTGTGTAACTCAGTTTGAAGAGTTTTCAGTGTTAACCCATAACTTTTCTGAACTTCTTTTTAAAGATAAAATTGTCTTAGAACTTAAATCGTGTTAGATGTTTGTCTACATCTACTTTGATATGCTTGCTTCTGGGTTTTTTTTTTTTTTTTGGTAGTGGGGTTTGTCAATACTTCAGTATGTCAGCCAGCATTACAACCCATAAGTATTTGCTTCCCCCCTCCCCAGCTGACTTAAAAATGCAGCACACTTGGAGCTGAAAAATTCGGACTGCCACATGCCTGTAGCCGAATTAGAAAAGAAAATAGAAAAATGAGGGATTAAGTGTAGTTCTTAAAAACCACTTTTCACTGTTCTTCACAGTACTGAGTCTATGCCCTTTGTTACATGTAATATATCTACATGTAATGTATCTTTTACATTGCTGCCCCGACAAAAAGTTCAGTAAACATTCATATATTCTATCTTAACAACTTCATAGTGATACATCAGAGACACTGTCAGGATCTCATTGAAAGCAGAAAAATGCAGCTGTCCATCGGAAGTCCTCCACCAACCTCTGAGTGTATAACTCTAAAATAATACTGTATTTATGAAGCGTACTCTCAGTCACAACTTTTTGGGGATTTATCCTTATGTGAATGAGAGCCATTGACAGTAACCACACTCAACTCTACAGAAGATATTGAAGAAGATAGAGAAGCCACTGGCTTAGTATGGTCTGGCCCCATCATTATTACTCCATAAAAATTAAGTAAGATTAGGTAAACTTTTTTTAAAAGTTTAGTGGCAGGAGACATAGCAAGCTTGTGTCATTAGAAGAAAAATCCCAGTATTTGGCCATTGTGGGGAGACTGAAATGCTTGAAGCAGTGGAATACAATGGAATGGCTGAGGTGCTCTGTAGAAGTCTGTTTCTATTTATGTCTTTCTATCATCAGCTTTGCACTCTCCACCCCCACACACATTACTCCTCTTCCACTGAATAAATGGAATATTTCACCCATGAATAACAATCTTCTTTCACTAACCTAAAAGTGCCACACAATGCCTTCACACCTGCAGCATTTACAAATTGCAGGTCCTGTGGTCACGAAAGGAACTTAATAAGCACTTCACAGCTGAGATGGCTGTAGGTTAGAAGCAAAATGTTTGGCTGAAACCTGAATTTTATCATTGCAAACCATGTAATTTCACCAGCCTTTTGCTCCTACAGCCCATGGTCACAGCAAAACTATTTCCGTGACAGTAAAGCAATCTAGAGGGCATATTGTAAACGCATTTACTTTTATAGTTTGTTGCCAGTTTGGTAATCCCTGTTTAAAAGAAATTGCGGAAGTGATTTTAAAGGTTAAAGAAAAATGCAGACTACAGGACTGGACATGTAGGGGCTGCCCCCACCTTCTGCTGTTAAATGAAATGACAGATGGGTGACACCTTATATCATGAACATAACTGGTACTTTAACAATTGATATTTTTGCCACTCTTTTTTCCACTCATGCTTCATCAGGACTTTTTCTCTCCTTTCCTGTCTCTCCTCGCTGTTTACTTGTTCTGAAGCACTGGAGTCTCCAATGGGAGACCTAATCCTACAAGCACTTAATCTATGTGAAATAATGGGGTTTTACTATGTGTTAACATCATGGTATCTATTTGCCTGAGTAAGGCAAGCAAGTTCAGACTGCTGATGACCTGCTTTTGCTGGTCTTGTCAGTCCCACCATTTTAATCTGAATTTAATGTAAAGCAAAGTATGAGTCTCATGAAAAACAAGATAACATTGTCTCCTTCCATTACATTCAAGGGGTGACAAAGGACAGTAGCAGAGCCACTCAAAGGCTCTTAGGTCTCTTTGTTTCAGTTTCTCAGATGACCCTAAATTCCTTCTTGGTCTCTTCCATTCTTTGTAGCTGTGGCCATATTCTGCAGTGTTGTAAGGCATAAGGGTGAGGGGCAGGGAGTTTTAGAGAAGAAAAGGTGGGGCTGGATTAAGAGGTGTCAAAACACTCTTGAGGGTTCTGTGTCTGTGTAGAACATCATTTCACATTACACATAGGAACTGGGCCTCAACAAAACTGAAACTGGGAAAAATGTGCACATAACATGGGTGGCTCTGCAAGTGTGTGAATGTATGCATGGGTACACAAAATGGAAAACATGTAAAATAATTAATTGATAGAACACGCACCCTTAAGTGTTAGGATTTATATCCGTAGCCACACAATATTTAAGTCTGTGTAAAATGTACATTGCATTTGGAAAATAATCACATACTTGTGCTTCTTGGCACACTATCCCAGCTAGCTATTGTAGACACCAGCAGCCCTTGAGCTTTTCCTCCCAGGAAACGCAGTACAAAGCCAGTAACAGACATAAACCAGTCAGTTTGTGCAAAGAGATGAAGCACAGCCCACTGAGACTTGCAAAAGGCTTGTGCAGGAAGGGAGTTTACTCTCCTTTGGGCTCTAGCAGATCTTGTGAAGGTGCATCTGCTGATGAGTGTCTGGGAGAGTCTCTCAGCTGGTTAGTGGGTTGGATGTTTTCATGTCACATGGGACTTTTTGAAGCATTGGATCTTAAGTCATCATGTACCTTTCAAAAGCTTGAAGTCACCACTGTCTGCATGTCAGCTCACTTTTGCTGTTGCCATTGCTCCAAAGCAAAGCTCATTAAATGCTCTGAGTCTTGGCATAACACAGATTCCCCAAACCACATTCATCCCATGACTAGTGATGAGTACGCAGTTCTATTGTTAGAAGCAAACCACTTCAAAACACCAAAACATACGTTTTACACATATTTTCAACCCTATTCTGTGTGAACAGCAAAATCTTTTCTTTTTTTAACTTATTTTTTATAAATTTTTAAGATTATTTTTTATAAGTTTTTGAGCCCTCTACACAGTGAGATCTTGGTTAGTTTTTGTCTTAGAGATGAGTATCTTTTACATAAGTCAGTGTGGTTTAAGTCAGTTCTTTTTCTTGCCAGACCTAGGAGTTCTGGGTGCAGTGTGCTCCCTGAATTAGTTATGATGTCACTAACACCTAAAACCAGGCATTTTTCTGTCCTGATTTAGGTGTTAATGACATCATCATCTACTACAGTGGAAACAAACACCTAAAATTTAAGCCTGGGTATGTAAATTGAGGAGAAGCTGTTTTTTTAAATACTTTGCTTTAAAATGTAGTATTTAGTCTAGACACAGATTCTGTTAATAATTTGGGATCACAAATGTTCCGTGTACAGGAGAATTGCTGCTAACCTTTAAGAGAAATGAAAAAATATGCGAGGTTATAAAATGTTTTTACATACCTGAAAACAAGAACGGCCCCTCAAATAAATAGGAGCATAGTTAACTGACTCATAGGGCAGAGTAATCTGATCTGCCTCATTAGAATTTATCAAGGAAATATGAATCAAGATCACCTGAAATTCTTTAAAATTTGTAACTGTGACCTCTGAAACAAATGGAGCCATGGCAAGAGAAAAAGCATGAAAAAGAATAATTGGGTTCTATGTCGTAAAAGTTGTGTTTCCAAAATACTCAGGTAAAGTTTAACCCAATCTTCCACTTTGAGCTGGGTGACCATAGTAGCTTTGGAAATACTCTAAACTGATTTTAAAAATCATCATATTCACAATTATGCAACTTGTCAAATTTATGCAGAAAATTAAAGCTATGTGTTTGGCACAATTTTTTCCAGATTTTTTTACAAAAATACTTCAGTTATTTTCAGTTCATCTGCAAGGCATAATCCAACAGCCACTGATCCAAATAAAAACCTCAAAACAACTAGGTGGTGCCAGTTCAAGAGAAGACCACCTCTGCAGCTCTTGTTCCAATGGAGCGAGTAGCCTCCATCAGAATCAGGATTCTAGAGCTGGAAAGCAGCTGGTTTCATCAGAAAAAGCAAAACGGTAGAACCCAAACACTTCTCATTCTCAGACAACCTAAACAGAATTATGGTTGTTTAAGTGCAAAAATATGGGCTTTCATTTCATGTGACAGGGCTATTGTGTCTACTTTGATCATAGATTTCTGAAAGTGTTTTTAAGGAGATTACAGGCAATTCCATAATTTACAGTAGAACACATGGTGAATTAGGTACTGTCCTCACATAGATGCTGCTGTTGCCTATCTCTTGGTTCCTCTGCTGAGTCTGCTAACGTACCCAAGAAGAGTTTAATGTAATATACAAACCTCTCTCAGGATGGAAGCCAGCAACCTGATGTATAAAGAGTCAGGAAGTGGGAAATGGGAGTTAAAATCCTCTGAGATATAGCCAGGAAGTGAACCTTGGTCACACATCTCTTTGGTCAGAGCTCAGACCACAGTATTATGGTATAAAGGGAGCATAAGAGTGGTTAGAATCCTCCTCCAGCTATTCTAAAGAACTTCAGAAAGTGCTAGTATGTTTTATGGGTTACTGTTCCATACCGCCGTGTTTTAGGGGTGCCTTTGTGCAATGTATTTTAATGAGCCCCTCAAGGAATTTAGCAGAGAGAGTTCCTGGATGCCAGGCAGGCTGAAGTGTGAAGGTGGAAGTGAGCAGCTCAGCTTTGTTTATTAAAAATGAGACATTTTCTGCATATACACAGAAGAGGTGTTTTCAAGTTGCTTAAGCATCTTTCAAGTTACCCGCTATGATGCCCCAAGGACTAACTCAGAGACTTTGCAGAATCCCGGTGTTGCATCCAGTTCTCTGCGTTTTTGCCTAAGTCCCTGTTTAGGTCTCCAAGCCCTTATGTGGATAAGCACAGATGGAGAAAACACTACTGGTTGAACACAAACCTCTTTTTGATAGTGCTTATTTTACCTTGGTGCAAAGTGACACCTACTGTCCCTCTACATTTGTATTATTATCTGGAATTAATTTGTGGTGGGTTTATTTTTGTCCAATAGTGGAGCCTAAAATTGTGCAGAACCATCTTGAAAATAAAAAAATAAAGACAAGACCATCTCAAAAACATCTGTGTACGTTAGCCATTAGTATTACTATTGTTCTTGGATATCCTCACAGCAACTGCATGCCTTAAAGGTTCTGGAAATTGATTGATTGTTCCCAAACTACTACATAGTTTTAGTTGATTAACCACATATATTTTTTGCCAATATGTCTGGCTACCTTTTAGAAGTTACTGCATTGCTGGCCATATTACAGAAAGAGATTTTTTAGGGATTGGAATCAGATTTGGCAGTAAAGGGTTCAGTTGCAAATTCATAGGTGATCTTAAAATTTCATTTGACATAAAAGAAAACTCATTGCAATGGAAAAATAAGAGCCTGGATTCTATTTAAAATGACATCTCCACTTGCAACTTTTTTTTCTTTTTGTAAGCTTTAACATAAGCCCACTTAGGGACAGTGCTCACTGAAATTTTTGGTATTTTCCCTGCTCATTTGAGATCATCTTCCTAGGAATGAAGTAACATCCTGTCTTTTGAAAAGCAGAAAAATATCTGTTCAGAACAGCTTCTCATTAAAAAGTCTTTTGTCCTTTTCTTTGGCTTTTTCAGTTTTTAATGAGTTGTTTATATATCTCAATGGTTTGAAAAGACAGATGTATTTTATGTAATCTTCCATGTAAGCTGTTTTCAGTTCACTAATAAATTACTTTACCATATTTTAAGATGCAGTTATGCTTTCATGGAAAAATCACGAAAAAATTGTGAGCAGCCCTTTGTTGCCCACCACAAACTTCCAGATAAAGCGGGTATAAATTGCAGTGGGTAATAAAATCCCAACTTATAAATAAGCCATGATTTTATTGTAGAAATAGCAATTAAAACTGTGTTGTTCTGTTTTGTTTTTACGCTAAGACTGTAATATATGAGTTTCATTTGGGTAACAGTTAAATAGTTAACAGCACACTCTCTGTTTTGCTCTAAGGGTAGCTCTGTGCACCGAAGCTGGAGGCCCCAGACTGCTTGGAGATGCAATGATGAACGGCCTCCTTGTAGGAAGGGCTTCCAGAGCCTCCCAGGAACAGCTGTAGGTGTTATAAACTTGTAAGGAACAATGAAAGACAGAGATGCCAAAACTGCAAACCTTGTAACAGATTAAATAATTTAGGCCAGATGCCAGGCTGTATGTCATAGATTTCTTCTTTCTGAAGCAGAGCTTGACCGAAATGGAGTTCCAGTTTTTTCATCTCTGTAAGCCTGTCCTCAGTTTACCATCAGATATGCTTTTAACTCTTATAGTTCTGAAGTGGTTCAGGCACAGAGCCTTAACTGCATTTTGAGCCTTAGTCTGCAAGCAAACAAAAGACAAAACAATTGGTTTGGTGGCTTGAACAGATGTGGAAATGTGTGCCTTGTCTGTTGATTTGGAGTACCAATAAATTTGACAGCTGTTTGACCTGTGGCAGAGATCCCAAATGTGACTTGAAAATCACCAGTGTTACTTGGCATTTCTTCTCTGAAACAAGCATTTCATACCAGAGAAAGATCTGTGTTGTTTTGACTTGAAATGGAAGCGGTATCCATAAATATCCTAAGTATATGCTTAAAAAGCTCAAATGTGTACCTACTCCTGGTTGGGAAAAATCAAAGTCTGGAGTCTGTAAGACTCCCAAAGCAAAACACAAAGCAAACCAAGGAATACAAACTTGCTGTTTGTATTCTCTGGTGGCTGTGGTTAGAAGCTGTGAGTTGTTTCTGATTTTGCTGACTCTTCTTGTGTTCAAATCCTGCTCTAGTTCACATTATTTTTTTTTTTTTAATTGGAAGTAGTCAAATTGCTCAGCCATAACTGACAGGCTTCTGTCTGTATTGGGCTCAAGTACTGCTTAGATTTCATCATCATCCTCGAAGGGAAGGGAAGGGAAGGGAAGGGAAGGGAAGGGAAGGGAAGGGTAAAATGCTGTTTGGATTATCCAATCAAGGGCTTGATTTATCCTAATGTTACTTTCATTTAAGCTCATATAATTTGCTGAAAACTCTTCACAATTATCCCATTGTGTTAATTTCAAAACAGTCATGAAAGGGCTGAATTTTGTACAGTATTCTACAGTATCCAGTACACACAAGCATAACTGATCTGCAAACAAATAAATTAAGGAAGTTACAGTTAATATATATTTATAGAAACATTTTCCTTTATTTAGCATAATTGTTTTCAGTTAGAACAACTTTCTTCTGCTTATGCATTTTGGAAGTAATCCCAAGTTTTCAAACCATCACCTAGCCATAAGGAAGCTGTTGAGAAAAAGATCCAGGCAATGGACTATACTATAGAGAGATAAATTCCAAAATCACCACCACATTATTAAAGTATCTAATGAAAACATCACATAGAATGAAATCAAAAATCTCTTTGATTCTCTGGCACATGTATTAAAAGATATATAGGTACGCTATAAAACTCTACATGAAATACCTTGTACAGTTCTATCCTTTAAACATATAAAGATATTTTATAGTTCAAAGCATGCTGACCACATATGACATTTCACATAGATAATATTAAATTAAAGTGCTATTGTTTTAATGTGTACTTCCTGCATTATTTTTGTTGACTAGAGCATGCAGAGATCAGATTCTGTTTTGACTCTTCAGTGTTTCCATGGTCACCAACACATTAGTCTAACTTATGAAGAAGGTCTTAGTTCTCTGTGTGCTAATGATTATGAAAACTGGTCATGAAATTTTAAGTAAAATAAAATAAAGAATAGCAGTCATGGCCTTTTCTTTATTTCTACTGTAATTATGAGAACTGGACAAATTTAATAAAGGCACTTCTGCAGAAAAGCAGTTTGCAACTTCATGATGAAATTTTCAGTTTTCTTCACTCTAGTTTAAAGTTATTGTAAAAACAAAAACGTCTGCTTAATACTAAAATATGACTTCTATTCAATGAAGTTTTCCCCAGGGCAAATCTTGGATGTTGAATATGGATCTGGGGGAGGGAACCCCACCTGGAGGAAACTGGGCAAGCTTTCCTAGCACAGATTGAATCTCTGGGATATAGCAAGGCCACACATTATGTTCACATCCCTTAATTGAAGCTTAATTCCATAGGGCTGTGAGACAGAAGAGAAGTAGAAATACAGCTTCATTTATTGGTCATGTCTTCGCAGACATGAGATGGTAGCGAGTTTCTCTGCTTCTAATCTTAATCTGATTGTCCAAATGTGATCCTACTGTTGTCCTCAAGACACACAGTCATGACAGTGATGCATGGTGCCTGAAATGGGAATCTCTGCCACAGCCTTGGGCCCATAATGAGAGGATAAAGTGTAGAAGTGATGCAGAACTGGAAAGGGTAACCATCTTTCTTTTTGCTCATCCATCACTATGGAAATATCTGAACTATTTTGGGTTCCTTACAAGAAAATATTAATTGATTGCTTACTTGTTTAATATCTTAATGACAGAGTCCAAATTTGGGATTGGCAATTATTTTTGGGGTGGTGGGGTTGTTGCCCCTGAAGATCTGAGGAACAAAGCTGAAAAGGCACCAAACCATGGCTTCCAGAAGATTTGAGGACAAAATTAGGAGGGATATTGTAATAAAAATGAGAATTATGCTGCAAAACAGTGAATCCATTATTCTTTTTAAACACAGAAGATTCAGGAAAATCCTTAGAGACCACTAGAGCTGTAGAATTTTATCAGGATATGTTATTGACTGCTATTAACTGCTATACTTGGTCACATGCTAATCAGACTGTGTGTGTTTTAAAATCCATTTATAGTTTAATTTATGACAAATTGCACTACTTGTATGGTATTTAAAGGTGTCACAGACATGTATGTGTACACAGGATGTATTCCAAAAAGCAAGTAATGTTTTCTTCTTTCTCTAAGAATCAAGCAATGCACTTTTCTTTCCTTGATGAAAGATCCTGGCTCAGCAGACTGAGCTGCCTCACAAAATATATATATGTCTGAAATATAAGAAGCTTGCACTGACAAAGAAAAAGCCAAAAATAAAATAAAGGCAGCTAGCTTGATGACAAGCTGGCATGTTCAAATTTGAGGCTCAAATTCAACGTGAATCACAACCATGTGAATCTTACTCTGTTTCAGAATTGAAGCAGAACTCAGATCCTGCAAACAGAGCTATGCTGCCTTGATTTACACACGTGTGTGGAGACCAGCTCCAGTCCGTGGGGTCACTTGCTCATGTACAGAGCTACATGTGGACTGGATTATCTAGGTAATGCCATGGAAAAGCTTTCTGATTCTTTTTTTTGGTTTTTTTTCCCTTTCTGATGACTTACCATTGTGACACTTTTCCATCTTTTAGAAAGGCCACCAACAGGAAGGACTGTTGGATATTGTGAAAAACAGTTCCTATGAAAATAAAAGCTGGATAGATTTTTAAGCAATACTACGAGAACTATATTTACAGCTCTTTAAAAACGCATGATTGTTTCTAAAGATGTGAGAGAAGGTTGTCAGAAGAAACAGGTCATCCGTAGTTTCCATGTCTGACTGCACTGGGAGCTGGGGGGAGTAGGTGCAAGGAGAGGGAGAGGTAGAAACAGATTGTAATAATAAAGCCACACAATAGTATTACACATAGAGTTTAACATTAAATAAAGATTGCCCAAATTCCTACCTGCAAATGCTTAGCCTGGTGTTTGTTACACTTCCAAGTGTGAAAGAAAAGCCACAAACATTTATCATGATTGTCAGTAAGGGCCCCTTCCACACCTCTCCCATGCTCTCCACTCCTCTCTCTGTGTTTCAGAGCTGTCAACATGCACGCTTGCTCAGGCCTCCATTTTTAGCCATTAGTACGATACAGGATTGTTTTACATGGCCTGCCTAGGAAGAAACTGCTTGATTTGAGTAGGCAGGGAAGGGCTTTTAGGAGCTGGGAACAGTCCGAGCTCTGGCAGCATTCACGACACCCAACCTGAGGCTCATACCCATTGAATTCCCTCAGCACACACTGAGCCCTTCAGGTGCAGCAACCTCCACTGAGCACTGCCACCTCAGGGAACGCCACATTCCAGTGGTTAGGAGTGTGCTGGAATGGTCCTAAGCTGCTGAAGCTGCTCCGCACTGAATTCAAAGATCCTTTTTTCTCCTAACAGAGAAATGTGAGATAGTTCTCTTACCTCTTAGCAAATTCTTCGTATGATTTTTCATATGCATGTCTTCCTACCACAGTCTTTGCTCTTTTGTCTTGGGATTCAGTCCCTTTTCATTGTCTTATTTTATCCCTCTTACAGGTTATCAAGGTTTGTTCAGCGACCATTCTTATGTTTTCCTATGTTTTATCATATACTTAGATATATAGTACAGTTCTCTCAGAGTCCATCAGCAGGGGGAGTGCTTTAGGGATAAAATTATTAATCCTCATTACTTGTAACCCAAATTCCAGGCATTTATGCAAAGGAAGAGCCTTTTGAGCATCTGAAAATGATGCACTAGTGAAGGTAGGTTTTTTATATCATGTAGACACGGTGGTGAGACTAGCGCTGGAGGGAAAGGGGAGGCATGTGGAAAGGATTTTAGGACCATGATGGGGATCATTTTAGGGATGATGAGGACTCATTCAAATTCTGTCTCATTGAAAGGAAATGGAAAAGAAACCCAGCAGAGAAGGTGCATTTGTCTTCTCCACTATTTCTGAGGAGCAAGTTCCCCCAGCTTTCTTTCTCTCTCCTACATGGCAGCCATGAGGAGTTGGGGTGTGTCCAGGTGACCCACACTCTGGCCCACAGTCATGCTGTGGCAGCTGGAGCTCCCTGTGGTGCCAGGCACTGCCCCAGCACCCCTCCAGGGCCACCCTGTCCCATCCTGCTGCACATACCCTAACGGGGGGCACTGCAGCCATGTAATCCCAGCCAAAATGAAGCTCAGCCCAGCACCTGGCGAGTGAAGGAGCTTCTGCCAGCAGCACCGTGTACTGAGGGATACAGTGTTGCCATAAAATCTCCTATATAAATCCCACAAACCTTTAGGGGGACCTTCTAGTCTTCCATGAAACAGTGCAGTGCAGTGCAGTGCCACTCTTATAGCATCTCCTACTTACGTATTTCAGTTTCCAGCTCCATCAGCTCAATGAAAATGCAACGTGGATGCAACTTTGAGACTGAATTCTTTGTAGCACCTGTGAATGAAGGAAGGAGGTAATTATACTTATCCTGTTTGGGATTTTTGTGATGGAGTTAGGAGAGGAAGCATGTGGTTAGGATTATAAAGGGCTAATGACATGACAGTCTTCAGTCACTGCCAAACTGAACTCCATTCACAGCTAGGCATGAAGTGATTTCTTTTATTTTAACCACAAGGAATCTATGTCTTCAATTAATTTTTAATTATGAATAGATGATTCCATTTGCAGTCCCAATTCTTCTATTTGCCACTCTTGGTATTTAATAGTTTTAATTTATGCTGCTTCTCTGCCATTGACTTTGTTTGGCAATTGCACAAATAAAAAGTGCACCTTCACCCTCCTGTGTGCTTTGTGTCATCACTGCACAATAGCAGGCACTGTCCACATTTTGAAGAAGGTCTAATGCAAAAATTGGCTTTGAGAGTAGCCAGTATTTCAGAGATTGAAATGGATATCTCCTACATGCACAATGACAACTAAATGAGCTATCCTAGAGTTATTTACATAATTTTTTGTAGCTGTCAATGACTTATCTGTTTAGGATTCAGGCAGTCAACCTTGACCTTTGTTGTGGTTTCCTTTCAATATATTACCTTAGATTTCATTATGATTGGTGCTTTTATATTTGATAGTTACTGCATTTTATTTTAATATCTATGTAGACATTCTTGCACAAATACAAGTATGTGCCAAAATGGTTAATAATTATATTTTATTTTCCACCTCTGCTCAGCTTTCTGTAATATTTTAAAGTGTACTGTAGGCTGTTAAGTGTTTTCAATAGCCTCTTAAACTATGCAGATAACCATGAAACCTCTATGTGTCACCTCCAGCTCTGTCTCTGACATGTACTGTGGTCTCACAGGAAAGCAAACTTCTAGTTATAGATTACATTCTTTGTTTTTCAAGGAGGACTCACAGATATCTGTGCATTTATAATTCTTCACTGCTAGTGTTACACAACAGGGGAAGTTTTACTATCATTTCCCTTCTCATGCTGGGAGTTTGTAGATGTTGTCTCCTATCTACCCTAATATGACCTCAGTGAAGAAAGAAAATTCAAAATGTCAGAGTCAACGCAAACTCATAAAGAAATCTACCACAGAACTGCCTGCCCACCAGTGAAGTTTCGTTCAGATTAAACAGAATAGTTTTATACAGATCTGTCTATTGCAAAACATTCCCAGGTGCCATAAAATGGTGTCACAGTGCTTCTGATTCTGAGCTTATGAAGAAGTAGAGTTTTACCATTTTGCACACGGATTTGTGGAGGATGGTTACTGGGGCTTCTCCCTAATTCCTATTTATACAGGTAAATCATGCACTTTTCTGGGACTCTGATCCTTAATTCATTCCAGAGACTACTTGTATTAAGGAGGACTAAATGGGCAAGAACTTAAGATATAGGAGGTTTGATAAGCAGAAATTTAAGTGGTATGGGTGAAATAATTTTTTGCATCTTGCTTCACCTTCTTTCCCTCTAAACAGAATCCAAGTCTATGCCTTCATGTTCATATTGCTCTTCAAAGGAAATGCAGAGTGAAACAGAAACAATCCTCTTTTCTATATAATTTTTAACCTTGTGAAATGTTCAGCCCCAGAGACACAGCTCTGATGGCTGTGTCAACACACATTGACACTAGTATGGCATAAAGATGTACACATTTAGAAATGTTTTGGAAATCATTCCTTTTGACTCTCTGTTCCTTATTTCCTTTCTAGATGCATTTTATCACGTTTGCATTTTGCTCCTATTTCTTCTTCTCCTTGTTTTCCACAATGTCCCGCCTGCTCTGGGAGATCACAAAACACAGAGAAATTGGTAAAGGAAGGTCTGAATTTTTCATGCAACGTTCAAAAAAAATCACAGTCCTTTGCTTCAATGCTGCTGAAAGCTAAAGATTAAAGAAAAAGAAAAAGGAAAAATAAATAGTCCAAGAGAACAAAACTTCCTTCCAGTTTACACAGGGGAGCCAATGTGAGTGGCCAGCTGTAGCAATACCACACCGCTGTAATTATCTGTGGGGAAGCTAAATAGAAACACAGCAGTGATTTTGAAATCAAGTATACCCCTAGTGAAGTTTTGCAGGCATGAAGCCAGAGAATTAACTGATGATATTGAGAACCCAGGTTTAACCTAAAATGCATGGGAAGGCCACTTCTGATGCAGCCAGTCTGGCAAAGCCAGGAGTTAGCTGTCGTGTCTGGAGAACCTGGGGCCACAGGCTGGGGTTTGGGTCTGTCTGTCAGTTCTGTGTCACAGAGTCACCTTTGCCCAAGCAAGCCTGGCGATTTTCATTCCCTTGCAGGAATACTGAATATTATCAGTTTAAACATGGTTTTATGGTCAATAACGCTGGTGGTAAGGGGCCCCCAGGGCCTAACAAAGATCATTCTTTGTTTTAAAAGAATCTCATAAAGGTGGATTGGTCATTCTGATCACATAGACAGATGTGTGCTGTCCAAGCGCTGCCTACCCCCTGCAGTCCGCAGCGTGCGCTTGAGGAGCCCAAAAATATGAACCCCACTAATCATCAGGGTGTCACTTCAGGTCACACTGCTGCGGGCTGAGCGAGGCGTCCCTGCCTTAGGTGCACAGCAGAGCCCCAGCACACTCTGAAGTACAGCAGAGCTGCTCTGCACAGTGGAGGCAGAAAGCTAACCCTGAAAGACTCTGTGCATTTCAGGGCAGCAGCGATGGAACCTCCACATCTGCAAGGATGAGGCCCTTTATCCCTATTAATTTTGTCCCCCTTACCTGAAAGGTTAGAATTAGCTGCTCCATTTAGACGTTTTTGTTTTCATTTTTAATTTGTGCTGTTTAGAAAAGTGTTAGGTTTTCAAAGCAAAACTCGTCAGGGTTCTGGAAATCAGATGCAACGTGTTTAGGCATAAAACAGCCCACAGAGCTCTGCTTAAGTGGAGCACACCAGTGTATTTTTCCCATCTTGCTATAATTCCACTGAGTGCCTGATCTTTGTTTCACCTTTCCAGTCTTTGCAGTTAAAAATTTGCCAGTGCCAAAACTGCTGAATGCCTCCATCATCTCTTCCAGCTCTTCACTGCCTTAATCTTCCCCACTGAGATAATCGATTCACCAGCTACAAAAAGCTGCTGTTAGCCTTTTACTTACAAGAATCCAGGTTCTTCTTTGCCTGCCTGACAAACCCAATGCTTCTCATACCTCTTAAGAATACAGCTTTCTTCTTAGATCTAAACTACTCAGGAATACTCTTCTCTCTTGCCAGCTCTTCAGTCCAGCTTTCCCCAGCCACAGAGAACTGACCTTTTCTCTTTGCTCTCTATTTGACTACAAGAGCCTAAATGTTGCTAGGCTTTTGTTTTCAGAGTCCTAAGCAGATTTCTGTAGTGACCAGTTGTTTCTCTGCTATTCTTGCCAGCAGCTCTCATTTTAACTTTCCTCTTCCAGCAATCAATTTGTGCACGGCCAGTGACAAGTGAACTGTGGTTGGTGTTTTAAAAAATCTCAGAAAATACTTCACTGAGTAACTCTTTCAGTCATTCTGCTTACTTTTGAATGGCTGCTTTTGAGCTGAGGTGTGTACAAGGGAGTTCCTTTATTATTTGCTCTAATATTTTATAAGGATTTGTTATGCAGCTTGGAAAGTGGTGACAGTAAATCCTTTTCTAATGCACCAAGCCCACTGCAAGGAATACTCTCCTCATTGTTAGGCAGACACATGGGTTGAATGCAACAAGGCATTTGGCTAAAAAAGCTCACTACTGACACATCTGCTTTATCCATCTATTGTGGAAGGAAGAACAGGCAGAAGGAGTTGTGGGGAAGACAAATTATAAAAAAACCTCAACACCTCAAATTATTATTTTAAATTATTTGTGTTGATGGGAATGTAGAAGAAGATTAGCTGACTTTCTGGAATTACAGCACCAAAATGACAGTGATATATGAGATGAAAAATGCTCCCTAATACACAGAGATGCTCTATTCCTTCTTCTGCTGCAGTGCTGTGTGCAACAGAGGCACATCCAAGATTTGACTTACAAAGCTGAGACAGAAAATACTTTACTTTTATTCTTTTACTGTTTGATTCATGGGCGGGCAATGGAGTATTTTCTCCAAACTGGACCTCATTTGAAAACAGACAGAGCTATGTTTTTACATTGCATGTCACTTCAGATGTCTAAAAATGCCTCTTTCAAATGTAGTGCTCTTAAACATAAACTATTCGATTTAAAAGCAACCATAAAGAAGTTATAAATTCACATGCTTAAAAAACACTAGAAATGCAGTGTTAGAAATAGATGTTTTTATTTGACTTGAAGACAAAATACATCTTAAAGGCAAACCAGAGCAAATTATTTGACTTACGTTTAGAGCAAGGAAGTAAGACATATTTGCCATGTGCCGTCTTACTTCTGAGAGTACTCACTGGTTTTGTTCAATTCACACTTTTTAAGAGGCTCTTTGTGTGATGCTGTTGAGAAGAACAGTGATTTGTTCCACTAAGAGCTCACATGATGGGAAATAGACAGTGTATAGTGGAGTAGACAAGGATGTCGGCTGAAGCTCTTCAGACCTGTAATCCTTTACACTCCAATTCACTACATTTTGGCAGCTAGGAAATCTGAATAAAGCTCTTGTTGATCAAATCTCCCAGTATCCTCCCCTTAAGAATTTCACCTGCAAGAGAGGCTTTACAAGGGAAGGTTTTAGGAACCTCATGAAAACTTGCCTGTTGAAGCCAGGTGGGTTTCCACAGGTTTTGGATCATCCTGTCAACTGGGTAGAAGGGAGTGTTTCATTAATGGATGATTTTATGGTTGGTCAGGTGTCGCCTGCTGCTTCCCGGCCGCCCTCGGTTCAGGACGCTGGCAACCGCTTGCCCTGGGAATTGGGGTGTCCCTCTCGGGCAATATGTGGCTGACTCACACAGAGGTGCTGCCGCTCCGGCGAGTGACAGCACGGCGTAGAAGAATCCAGGCAGAGAGAGAAAAGGCTGCAGGAGGGGGTCCCCTCTTATCTCCTTTATTGAATGAAAAGGGTCCAGAGGTTTCACAAAGGAGATAATCAAGGGAGAACGCCAAGGGAAATGTCTCTTACATCAGCTTATAAGGGGGTCCGGATAGCAGCAGGAGCCAGGGATACAGCCAATGGGAGGGGGCCAAGGGGAGGGTCTAAAGATCTAACAACCATTAGAATCTCCTTGCGGGAGGTGCAAAAACACAACAACCAATGACATACCGAATGTAGCAGAAGCTTCTGGAAGGGTGGGAGGGTTCGGATATCTGTCCCCTCCTCCGGATCCTCCTCGAAGGAGGAGTCAAAGGTGGGCTCTGCTTGATAGACAGCGGCTGTAGTAGGAGTTTCAGCCTCCACAGTCAGGACCTTGACCTGACTACTTAACCTCATGGTGCTAGATCACATGCCCATGTCAGTTCCTCTGGACACCTCCGGCTATAGTGACAGCTCACATTTTCCTTTTTGATCCACCAAATAGGTGGCCATAGGTGGTCCACCAAATAGGTGGGAGAAATAGGAGAGAAGAAACAGGGAGAAGAAAATCAGTTACCTTTGCAAATCCTTAGGCAACTTTTCATTGAAATTAGTATGGGACTGTGCTGGTTTTGGCTGGGGTAGAGTTAACTTTCTTCATAATAGCTAGTGTGGGGCTGTGTTTCGGATTTGTGCTGGAAATGGTGTTGATAACACAGGGATGCTTCAGTTGCTGCTGAGCAGCATCAAGGCTTTTTCTGCTTCTTGCATTGCCCCNATATATAAAATATATAAAGTGGGGGAAAGAATGAGGAGGGAGGGACATTTGGAATCATGCCATGTATCTTCCCAAGTCACTTTTATGTGTGATGCAGCCCTGCCCTCCTGGAGATGGCTGAACACCTGCCTGCCCATGGGAAGCAGGGAATTAAAGCCTTGTTTTGCTTTGCTTGTTTGCGTGGCTGTTCCTTTCTTCATTAAACTGCCTTCATCGGAACCCACGAGTTCTCCAGCTTTTACCCTGTGGTCCTCTCCCCAGTCCAGCTGGTGGAGGAGTGATCAAGTGGCTGCGTGACTCTTGGAGTGGCAAGAGGTGGCAAGACAGCAATGAGGGCTGGACATCATTAAAACATCATCTATGTGAGCAGAAGCTCCACTTGTTGTCTGAAGCTCAAGCTGCTGAAAATCTGGGAAAGAAAAAAGGCTAACCTTAACACTTACATGAATCTATAGATGTTTTATAAACAGGATGATAGGTACCGTATTTTTCTAAGTGTCTATGTAGCCTTTGACATTCACTTGCTTGCTTTTATCTGCTTATGGGAGAAATTTACAATGACTTGCATGTTTTCAGAACACATAGCTTAGTTTTATCCCATCTAATGTAACTTTGTGAATTGCATATACTCTTCTCACTCAATTGTATATTTTCCTTTTGAAGCCTATTTCAGTTTTTACTTGCTCTATTAAAACCCACTTTGATTTCCTTTTTGTTTCATTCAAGTCTTTATTTTAAAGATAACACACTTTCACTTAACACTTTTGTTCCTACAGAACTCTTTTTGTGACAATTCTGGGGGAGAAAACACTATTTTCACTGTTTTCTTTTAATGTTTCATTTGTTTTATCGTGGAAAACCCAATCTTTTATAATACATTAATATAATTTTCTCTAAGAGACAAAAGACTGTAAAGTAAAAATCTGAATATTGGTGCTCTGTCATTTCTTCACTTGACTCTTCTCAGTTAAAGAAGTGTTAGGGACAAATGCAGTGTGTTTCATCACGTCTTTTACCATAAGCACAGTAATATTTTACAAGAGTAATGGGGAAATAGAGCAGCAGCTCTACTCCCACTGAACAAAGTAGTAAAACTTTTCTTTTTAGTCCTGGAAGAATCATCCTTTTTCTTGTTTGGCACCTTTTAATTTTACAGTGTATCTCCTTGTGTTGTGCTATCTTGAGAATAGACATACAGGTTTTACTGATTTACTTCTCTGCTGTATTCATTACCTCATAAATTTTTAGTGTGATTCCTAGGCAGTCATATGTGTGATTAGGCAGTCATATACTTTGTCTCTTGTTATGCAAAACTGTTTCCATACCTGTACTTATCTTTGCTTGCCATTTATAACCATTGTCTGCTTATTGTTATATCATTTTTGAAGTGGTATGCCCAGCACTGTCCACGATTTTTAAAACAATTTTAGAAATTTACTGACTGTACCAAAGGTCAAAAAGACTAATCTGAGCAACAGTTTCCTTCTGTGTTATCTCACAAGCTGGGTAAAAGTATCATGGATTAAAAGTGTAGTCAAAAGGGTGATGTCAAGAATGCTACAGCAATATGCTAATGGCCTGTTTATTTTGGTTTTAGGCCCAATGGTAGTATAACACCTTCTGAATGTTTTCTCTTGAGGGATCTTCTTCCTTCTCCTGAACATTAGAGCTCGGTGGTAAGAGTTCAGAGCTGTTGTGCCATTAACAGAACAGGCTGGTCAATTTCCACGGCCTGTGTATCTTTGTCAGTGAGGCCCAGGAGCTGCTGCACGAGCCATGTTTGGACAAAACAGCCTAATGATACTTGGCCATGGTACAATTTTCCTCAGAGTGTGACAGAACAAAGGCATGTTGGAAATGTATCCAATAATTTTGTGGCATCCTTTGGACTTCATTGTATTGACATGTATGATACATGCAAAAGCCTACCTCAATTCTAGGGAAAAAAAATAGGCTTCTTTTTTTTTTTTCTTTGCATTTGTTCAGACCTGGGACTGTGCAGGTATACATCCAGAGACCCTTCATTAGCAAAATTGAGCCATCTGATCTTGCCTGACAGATCTTCTAAAAATTGCTAAGCTACTTTTATATGCAAGGGGAATCTGAGGTGCTCTGCTCATAATGTTCCTACAAACAATGATGCCATTTCAGCTAATGATTGTTCATGAGGTAATAAAAAAAACAATAATAGAACTGGATATTTAGATACACTAGAAACCATATTTTATTAGTTGTTTGGACCTTTTTGTATCAAATGGTTTATAATATTTGGAGCGGTAGGGAGTGACATTTCAATAATTTAATTATTTTTTAAAAACCCAGGTCATATGTCACCAGCCTTGTTTCTACCTATTCAAGTCTTTATCCTTGGAAGAGTATCTTTTTCTCACTCCTTGAGCCTTATCTTCAGGAAATGTTAATTCATTTCCATTAACATAGACTTTCCTTTCCAGTTCCCCCAAACAGGGGAACTGTTTGTTCTGTTGCAGTTACTGTCATTCCTTCTGGTTTTCGGATTTCAGTAGCGTGGTCACAGAGCTGAGAGTAAAACCATGGGCCCCATTATTTGAAGTCCTGCAGGCTGTGCAGTTTAGCCTGATAGAATGACTATAGCATGGACATCAGCTTGGTATGTAACCCGGAAATTATCTCCAATCTCAGTTTGCCCAGGGATGCATGGAATATGTTTTGGCTCCTCCAGTTAAACAGGCTGTACCCACAGCAGTGCAAGCTGTTTACCTGCTGGCCACACAGGTCTAAATTACAGCATTGATTCTCTCTGCACCAGGGGTTAGCTCAATACGTATCTCTTGTACAGTATAGAAACAAGAACCTTAGCATATGATGTTATGGTGATGATCATCACCATATTGTTATTGTCTCTAATATATATACTATATAACTAAAATAACTAAATTTTTCCAAACTCACAGTACGATTCAGTATGCGTCCCTAGTTAAGCTGTGTACATTACAGGGCCATTTTAAGAGCAGAAAGATGGGTATAATTTCCATGTTTTACTTTTTTTCCCCCCTAAAGGTTAATATCTAAGTAAGTGTTAGAACAGACATATTTCCCCATACTGTCATTTGTCTTGCAAGCATTGTTTGGTAAAGGCTCACATGTCCTCAGATTGGCCAGTCTATTCCTGACCCACAAACAGGTGTTTTGACAACCTCCAAACACTTGTAATTCCTCATTAAAGCACTGTGAATTCCATATGTGAACAATCATGCAGCCTTTGCCAGTTTATAAATAAAAAAGAGGCATGATCATATTTATGGTTATTTGGCCTGACCCAAACTATTTGGAACTAATCTATTTTTTTTTCTGGCTTTGAATTGCTTTTAATAAGCAAACAATGATAAGTGCATTCACAGTATATCTATGAGTCTACTATGAACTTTCATTGCCTCATTGATAATAACTTTGCAGATTTAGCATCAGATTTAATGTGTATGAGTTTTAAAATGTGTGTTCTCTAAATGCAGGAAGGGGATTTGGGACAGGGTCAGGAAGAACCATCACAGCTTCTTCTAAACTGCAACATCCTTGGTGAACTCAGAAACAAGTTGTTTCTGCCTACATCCAGTTAATCTTGTAGCAAGTCAACAGCAGAATCAGATCAGACAATGATCTTCTAAAGAAAATACCCTGTCTTCTTGTCTACCTGAGATGACTTCTATATAAGGATGTACTTGATTTCAGGACCCCAAAGTTCATTGATTTCCTGTTATTTTATCATAACAATAATAAAATAGTAATAGTAATAATAATGTTTGAAATTGTGTCTTGATTGACTCCATTTGTACTGACATATCTTTTTAAATGAGGGTCTGGGTAATATTGCAGACTGTGTCTGACTATCAGGGTATGTAGAATTTGCCTAACTTTAACCCGTGATTTTGATTTTTGAAATGGATCTATTCTTCTTTATATTGAGTACAAAGAAGGACAAAACCACTGAGATACTCTCACTGAATTCCTTTCCCCCTGGCCACGTTGAAGGCATATGTATAGACTTCTTTAGTTTAGCTCATAGGGAAGATTTCGTAATAACAGAGATTTGTTAATATAATATAGATTCAGGCACTGTAAAAATTGATGACTGGGCATTTTTACAGAAATGACACTTTTCTTACCTTAAAATATTCATCTTGGAACAGTTGTTAAGAAAAAACAAAATCATGGATAGAAATGGATAGAAATTTCTTCCACCTCAGTGCTGCAGCTGCAGTCCTGTACTGCTTCAGGTGAGGAGCAGATGCTGATAATAAAATGTTACTCCATAGATGTGTGAAGGAAAGTACCATATTAGCACACAATGAACTCAGAAAATCAGGGGAAAGAGTGGAGAAGAATGACCCATCTCACCATGCTCCATTCTGCTTTAGTGCTTTGTTTCGTAGCTACTAAATGAAAGCAACTGGAGGATATGTTAACAGGCACACAGCTGTAACCCCCACAGAGCTTTAAAACACGCTGCATCAGAGCAACTTAACTTTATTTTGGGAGGTTATGGGATAAGTCAGAACCTGATCTCCATTACAGCTAGATTCCAGAGATATGATCTATTTCAGCAAGGGCTCAGAGTGGCCATATTATTGGAAGTGGGTGAAAATCCACCTGGATTTGGCACTTCAGACATGCCTAATTAGAATTCTTTAAAAGCTGTAATGATTTTTAGAGGACTACTCGAGAGACACTAATAGTGTCGTGATTCTGTAATATGTTTGCTCCTGGAAACTGCCTATGAGTTCTTATTTACATGTTCTATATGCCTCTCAATTTCAGGAAAACAATAAAATCCAAGGAAAACCAAAAAAGACTGCATTAAATTGCTGAATTTCTGCTTTGGAAAGTGATAAGAACCTATAGATAGTCATAGTGGAGGATCATTGGTAGCAAAAAGTCTGTCTTGCCAGACTAGAATTTGGAAAACTTAGTTCAGGTTTATTTCTGCCCTGGACCTTCTATGCAATTGACTTTATTGAGCAAGACATCAGGATCCAGATCTATCTCACCTGACTTTGTGATCTAGAATGGTGGTGTGGTTTAAGCCCAGCCATCAACCAAGACCCACACAGCTGCTCACTCACTCCTCCACCAGCTGGATTGGAGAGAGAATCACAGGGTAAAAGCTGGAGAACTCGTGGGTTCAGATGAAGACAGTTTAAGGAAGAAAGTAAGAGCCATGCAAACAAGCAAAGCAAAACAAGGCATTAATTCCCTGCTTCCCATGGGCAGGCAGATGTTCAGCCATCTCCAGGAGAGTAGGGCCCCATCACACATAAAAGTGACTTGGGAAGATACATGGCATGATTCCAAATGTCCCTCCTTCCTCATTCTTCCCCCCACTATATATACTGAGCATGGTGTCATAGGGTGTGGAATATCCCTTTGGTCTATTGGGGTCACCTGTCCCAGCTGTGTCTCCTCCCAGCCTCTCATGCATTAGTACAAAAAGCAGAAAAGGCCTTGGCTCTGTGTAAGCCCTGCTCAGCAGAGGCAAAAACATTTCTGTTATCGACCCCATGTTCAGCTCAAATCCAAAACACAGTCCCATAATATTAAGAAAATTAACTCTACTCTGGCCAAAACCAGTACAAAAGAGAATTTCTTCTCCAAGCTAGTTATTATACTTACTCATACAGTCTGTCATTCTACAGATAGAAGACATTTCACTGCCCTTTCTAGATTCTGCATGGACTGTATCTCATCTAGCTGTATGTCTTTGATATTCTGTGTAGGCGCTAATTTTCTCCCAGTCTCCTTCCAAGACAAACCCTGAGCGTGAATGAAGAGAGAGCTTTGCCTCAGGGTCTGCTCCATGAAATAGGTATTTGGTTGCACACCAGCAGCCTCTGCTATTTCTGTAGAGACATGATTACAAAAGAGCTTAGACTCCTGTCTTAGACTAAGTGCCTAACTTCAAGATAGCTGATATTACACGATGAATTCTAACACTCCATCTCTACATGCTTCTCCCACTGTCAAATAGGAATAAAAATAACGTTTTGTCTGTCTCAAATTATTAGCATTTGACTCTGACTTTTTAATGCCGTTAGAAATGTGTGGTTCTATGTAAACACAGTAATACTGATTTACATCTATGGAATCACAGAGTCATAGAATGGTTGAGTCTGGAAGGCAGCTCTGAAGGTGACCTGGTCCAACTCCCCTGCTCAGGCAGGGCTATCTGCAGCTGGCTGCACAGCACCATGTCCAGATGGGTTTTGAACAGAGTCACTGCTACCAGTTTTTCTCTTACTGGTTAAACACAGTGGTTTATATTTAATATAAATTAAAAATAATAAATTTAATATAAATAAATTCAATATTTAAGTTACCACAGTTTAAAGAAAGAAGGGTAGAAAAACTTAACCAAAGAATGTTCATTTTTTGGGGGGAAAAAGGAATCTTTTGGTAAACACAGCAAGTAGAGAGTTGGTCGGGGTACAGATAACAGACTTGAAGTCCACGATGGCATCACTTTGCCAGCTCCTTTGTTAGTCCTTAAAATCTCTTTATCTGTTATAATTTCTTTCACATGAGCCTTTTGATTTTTTGTTGTGCAGTGCAGCAGATTAGCCTTTCTCTGAGAGCTTTTTGATGGTATTTTCAGGATGGCTGATGGAGGAATAAAAAAGCTAGGAGATTTGAGACAAATTTACCCTATAGTTTGCTGGTACCCTTCTAGTGTGCTCAGAGCACACTGGTTGCTGTCTCGGTTAACTGCAGTCCAAACCATTCTCCACAGGTCATTGCAGCACTGGGGCAGGTGTTCAAGGCACCGTGTTAATTAAATGCCACTGATATCTCTGGAAAGTTGTATGCTTCTGGTTACTGAAATGATTAACAGGGGGAAGCTTACAGGAACCCTCACACATTTTGTGAGATGAGCAGAAACCTCATTAGCAAAGCACTGATTTCCCATGAGAGTTGGTGGGTGAGAGATGTATCGAACAACTGGCAGTTTTATTTCGGGAAGAAGATCATATTTTTCTCAGTGTGGTTCAACATCTAATGGACAGTCGCATATTTTTATTCCCCTGAACTCTACCAACTCTGGGAATCTGGTGCTACTTATGTGTCTTTTTCTAAGCAGTTCATGTCTGCAAACACAAAATGAATGTAACATTTCTTGCAGGGCAGTCAAAAAAGAGTGGGGTATAAAAAAAAAGAAAAGTGGCATACCCACACCTCCGCCACTTCACTGCTCTCCCAAGATTCAGATTCCAGTTTGGCCGGAGATGAAATCGATAGCTCTGCAGGAGGAATGTGGGAATAATGGGCTACGGACACTGTGAATGAATTATGCACTGCAGGCACGGGGTTGGTTCCTCAGCGCATCACTGTCCGAAATTTTATTTTTATGTGACACATATTTAGAAAATTGAGAAGGGCCTTGGAAAGTTGGGACAGCTGGTGAGCGTGTGCGGGGTGCCGGGGGAATGCCGGGGCTCTGCCAAGCAGATCTCCAGCCCGCCTGCCAGCCCACCACCCCAGGAGCAGCCCCCTGCTGCCGCCAGGGCCGGACAGATGCTATGAAAACACTGGCATTAAGTGCCTTTTACAGGATATTAAACCAGCATCCTAACTGGTAAAAAAAAAATGAATTGTCACTGACATTCTGTCGGCCCGCTTGGAGCCCTCTCTGCTACTTTCCTCAGTCTGGTAACCATTACGTACGAGAGATCAATATTCTTCTCAGTGCTGGAATTTAGGTAATGATTTCCAATAAAACCTATTTCAGACTGTTCTGGCTAGAGGACAGGGACAAGCCACAAGACATAATGCATGTAAAGCCTTTATTTTCTCCCTTTATTTTCTTGTCTTTTCTTTCCTTATTTCCTTTTTTTTTTTTTTTTGAAAGACTTGAATAATGGAAGTAAGATCTAGTGATAAGACACATGCATGCACACAAAAAAGGAGGCATTTTGGTCCAGGCCAATCTGCTTAGCTAATGGCTGTAAACTGACACCCGTAATGAAATAAAAATGTCTCAGTGCAAGTGCACGGCTGTGCAATTGCTACCAACACCCACCCTGGCAGCCCTTGAGATGGGTGCTGGGGAACATGCCCTTCCACATCACGCTTTTCACTTCTCCTTGTTTTGCATCAAATAAGAGGTATGTTTCCAAAATGGAATTAAATAAATCACGATTTTGTGCACCAACAATCTGATGCCTTTAGACATGGTGAACAGTTCCAGCTCACAGGAGCTGTAATTGACACTCCAGATGCTCAGTAATTCTGAAAATCAGGTTTCTAGTACAATTCCTGTTCTTTTTTTCTGATTTGAAAGCTTGGGGGCTTTTTTGTTTTGTTTTTTTTTTTCCCCTTTCTTCTGGTACCTTTGAGAAAGAATCTGAAGGGTGTAAGAAGATGACTGGTACTCGAGAAATGAAATTTCTGATCTACTATCTGTTAGTGAAGGAAATAATTTGCCGAGGTGAGATAGATAGAGATGTACACATATATCTTCCACGTTGTCATAGTTTTATATTTTGCCTTTGGCCTCAGTGTACTGCCTAGTTTCTTTGTGTCCTGCAGTGCAGACTTCAGACAGAGGAAAGCCCCTGTCCAAGTGTGCTAAGACTGGACTGCTGTGGTTAAAATGGTTTCCCCTGGATCTCCCTCACAGCTTGCAGTTGTCTGATTTCAATCAGTGGCAGTTCTCTCCACATGTCTAGCCATCAATCTTCTGCTCCTGGATGAGTGTGTCACAGCATGGTGCGTGTTCCAGTTAAAAAATAGCTTGCACCGCAGCTCTCCCTCCTCAGTCATTGATAAGCATGCCTTTGATATTTTTATTAAAAAAGAAAGAAAACACATTAAGATATATGTTTCTAAAAAAAAAAAAGAAAAAGAAAGGGAAAAAAAAAAAACACGAAGGCCAGTGAAGCCCTAGAGGCGGTAGGAACAGCAGGAAGCAGGGAGGGAGTTTGGGGATATGTGGTTATGATAAAGGTATTACTTGGTAAGTTACAGTTCATGTAAGAGTTGAGGATTTCAATCTTTATTGCTTTCCACCCTGCACTACTACAGTGATTAAAGTTCTCTGGACATTGTGTGAGTCTCCAGTGTTCATCTACTTCACACCCCTTCCTTCCCCCACAGTGAAAAATAATTGCTATTTGAAAACACAGCCACGCAGGGATAGAGGGGGGATTTTGTACAAAAACTAAGCCAAGCGTGTCGTGGTCCCTTGCACTCAGTTTTGGACCTCCTGGAAAAGGAAATAAGTGACCGCTTCTCTGTTTTAATTTATCTTTTAAATTACAAACCTGTCTGCCAGTGCCCTAGGCCAGGTTTCCTGTGTGTGGCTGAGGTACGTAGTCAGAAGCATCCAGAAGTTGCCCAATAGAGAACGGGGTGACCTGTTGTCACAGAAGTGTCCTTAGCCAAACTAAAATTACCTTCTAAAAAGACTGAAGCTACAGGGGGTCTGAATAACAATTCTGCTTGACAAAGCACTTTTCCATGACAGAGCTCAAAGCACTTCATATAGGAAGGTAAGATTATTATTCTTCTTAGGTTTTTTAAATTGAAAACTCAGTCACAAGGAGGAAAATCAAATTGTGCAAGGAGGCAAGTGAGTTAAAGGACTATAAAACTCCTTTCTCTGAAGTGTCAGGGCTGTATTTAGAAGGTGCTCTACTTAATATCTCAGCCAAGTAATGAGCTTTTACTGTTCATATATTGATGGTGATGAGATTCACCAGTTAAAGAGGGATTGCATAAAAACTCTTGAGTCAGTCAGGCTCGAGCCTGTTTTTCACAAATGATGTGAAGTCTATTTCATTTCTTGTGCCAATTGTTCTAGTTTAGAAAGAAAATGAAAGGAGAAAGCAGCCAGCTGGGAAATAATCACATTTATGAAAGGCAATTAAAAACTAACCACTTGGGACATAACTATTTCTTAAGCTAAAATTAATATCTCAGTGTACATTGTCACATTTTCTCTTTTCAATCAGCTATCTGCAGTGAAATCAATTGAATCTCTAATCTCCACATATTTTTAAGAGTCATTCTCCATGATATTAACTAAAGTCCCCAAATCTGGAAAACTCACCCACAATCACCCAAATCACTTTCTCGTAGAAAAGCATGTGATGAAAGCCAAAGGAAATAGTTACTGTTAAAGCAGAATATGTTAAAGCAAAATAACTAACTTCAGGATGAAAAATTTGCCACCAACAGTATTAATTCACAAGACAGGTTTTTTATGGTCTGTTTTACTTTTCATTGCGTGTTTTTTTGTGGCTCATTCTTTCAATATGGCGACTAGTCAATTTTATTCCTATGCAAACAGCATAGCAAATGTTATTCTCTCTTCGTCCCCTCTGGTAGGCAATGTATCTAAAAAAAGCAAATATACTTAAATAATGATTGAAGAGGAACATTTGTAGCATAAATTTGTTGCTCAATAGGATTGAGTTCTTTAAAAAGATATAGAAGAGGATATAAAATCATTGGAAATGACACCAAAATTGGAAAATACATCTAATGATGAAGACATACCAGTACTGCACAGAAATATGAGATGATTTGTAAGCTGGCCTCAGCTGTATCACTCTTAAATGCCACATGAAATGCTGGCCTTCATTAAAACACTTCCTATTAAGAATGAAAAGTACAGATTGTTTTTACAGAATGGTTGACAGTCCTTAGGCACAAAGTGACTCAGAAAGTGATTTAGTTGTTTTGCTGTACAAACAGACAAACAAGAGGTCCCAGGGCAGCAGAGAGGCTGAGCCAGCAAATCCTGTCCTGGATGTATCTGAGGGAGGAGACTAACAGACAGAAACAAAGGACTTTTACCACTATGGATTACTGACAACTAGTAAGATTATTATTGTGATAGTTCTCTTCACTTTTGAGAGCAGGCATTTAAGTAGGATGTTGGCTATTTGAAAAATGTTCAGGAGAGAGCTACAAACAAAGCTTCAGTCACAGAAGTGAGAGAAAAAAGCATCTTAATTTAATCACTGAAAAGTGAAGATTAAGATTTGAATAATGATGGTCTGATGATACTTCTGTAGAAAGAAAATGGGAGAATATTTTTAACTAAACAGAAAAAGTTATTATGGATGGAAGTTGGATCTCAACAATCTTAAAGGACAGCATTAAAGGACACAGCTATTTTTAATGAAGGACTTTACCAGCTAAAAAATTTTATCTTGGAATACAATGAATTCTCTCTCCTGTGAAGTGCCTAAATCAAAGTTGTCTGTCTTTCTGAAAGCACAATTACATTTCAGGCAGCAGCAATGGATTGCATATTGGGAACACTTGGCAAAACTCTTTGGTCCTGTGTTCCATAGGAGGTCAAGCCACATGACTATTATGATTCTTCCTGACCTTAAATGCTATCAATCTATGAAACATAGGCTTCAAGTCTCACTCTAAATCATTTTACTTTCATTTGACTTCAGTGAAGCCATTTAACATGGTTAAAGTTAAGCATATGCTCAAGTGCTTGGCTGAGCACTGGGGGACTTGCCCTATTCTGACTGACCATGTGCCAAAGTGCTTTGTTGAAACTGTGCCACAAGTCTTTGTATGTCATCAAAGGTGCAAATGAGAAAAGCTCTGACATTTGTTTTTTCATGGCTTTGAGTTCAGAAGCTACTCTTTTGTTACATATTTTTTCCATGTAAATCCTTGTGTAATGTACAACGGAGCTGTCAAATGGAACTCCCTCTTCCTGGCCTGTTTTGCTGCTCTAGGATTCAAGAACAAGTCTGAATACTACCTGAAACATCACAAGTCACCCCAGGTACATCCACGGGTTGTATGGGCAGGCCATTTCTGTGACAGTGGGAGGCAAGACACTCCTCTGGGGGACATCATTACCTCAGCCTACCTACCTGAACAAAGTATTGACAAAGCTACAGCTTTTATTGGTCTAAACTGCAAGGGAACTGAGTCAAATCAAATTGATGGCACATGCCATGACTGTAAGGGACTTTTACATGAGAAATAGTAGTTAGCATTTCAGGAACTAAAGTGATAGTGTTATAGTATCCTTATTCACAGACTTTGGTTCTTCAAGGAATTCCTTCTTAAGGAATTCAGAGGATCCAAAAAGATATTTAAGGTAAAATCTTCCTGACCTAAAAAAAAAATCAAACAGAGACTAAGTTAGGCATTCTTTTTCAGTATGTGTTGTGTTTTTCCACTTAGGTAGCCCTATTTTTAATTTCAGTCTAGTAAAAGAAACCCCTCACCCTGTGTCTTAATTTTTAAAAGACAAAAAAATCACAACTTCTATGATAAATCTTTATGTGCTTCTTTAAGGGGCAGCTCACTTTTTAGAAATATATGTTGAGGCATATTAGTCAAATCATGAATTTCACACTAAAAGCAAATAAATCACCAGTTAAAAGCAATCAAGTATTCAGTTTTGAAAGACTTACTATAACAGAAAAATGAAATACAGAGCCTGAAATACAGTGGGAAGTGCTTATAAAGTTCATTATCACTTTTCATATTTTAAGCAATTTCAAAAGCCAGAGAGAATGTATATACTTATATTTTATCTCAATCTTTCACTTTGCTTTTTAGTACCTGTCAGGCAACTTCATCCATAACGCTGAACCATAGGGGCATTCCTAGTAATTTAGATATTCCTCTGAGCTACAGTATGAAGCAGTTGATTCCTTGTTAGGCTGAATGGCTAACGTGAGTATTTGCAATTTCAGTTTACACCTTGCAAATTCTATTATTTATAGCAGTTTTGCCCTAAAATGGGTAGTTAACAGAGTTCAGCAAAAGTTAAAATTACTTAAGTCTACTATTAGATCATGCATGCTGTGCAGTGCTGACTTTTGCTTCTGGAGAGTTTGGTTCCATATTTTCAACCCAGACCACAAAGAAGAGCAAGCCAGAATTCAGCCCCAGTTAAAGTAACCCACAAACATCTCATTAAATCATTCAACACACAATACCAAAAGCTGAAAATATGGCTATGCGCTTGCATTTTCCATCTCCCTGCAAAACTTTGGCTCTAAAATGGTTTTCCACGATAGGAAGTGATTGCATATTATGTCTTTGATATCCAGGTTAAACAGATCCCCAAAAATATAAGAGCAGGGCATGACTAGAGTCAAGTACATCTCGGTAAACTTCAAAATTTAGGGCCTTTTTTGAACTAATATCACTTCACTTACCCAACTTTAGAGTGCAGCCCCACAAACAACTGAAAGAAGACAAGGAAAGTTGGGCAGTGGAATACTGCAGAAATTCCTGAAAGGGAAAAGTGTTATGCCAACCTCATTTTTAAAGGCAATGCAGTCAGCTCTAATTATATAAGGATTTTCATTCAGCCCGAGGATGACCTTTAATTCCTGTGACAGTCTTGTACTGGACTTCATCACAGAGATGCTGCTTTCCCATCCTGGAAAGAGGGAAATGAAGGAAAGAATACCTTAAATGCCAAAACACCTGCCTGGAAACATAAAGTAAGACTTACACAAAGTAAGACTTTTGTTGTCTTGAATAATTGCATACAATTATGTTTTTTCACGCTAACATTTTATTTCAGAATTGACCATGGAGAATATTTCCTATTGCATTGATGTTTTTCTTCAATTAACAATAATAATAAAAAAATTTGGAAATGTCTCCTCACTCTGCAATTACTAAGTCATTATGGAACCCAGCTAACTTTTTTGAGTCAAAGAGAGAATTCTGTTCTTAAAGTTACACAAGCAAAGAAATTAAGACTGGATCATTGCACAGTCAGTGCTTGCCAATGACTCCTTAAACTTAATTCCTCTCCTAACCTCATCAGTGTGTAATGTCTTGGAGGTTTCGTGTGATTAATAACATGGTGACAGATATAGAGGTGTCTCTTGCATGACATCCTATAGGTGAGGTGGAAAGGACTTGACCTTGCACAGGGGATTCCTGTGGGAGGGTGGCAAAACACATTAACACAAACTTTTCTCCTGCCCCTAGATCTCTAACAGCTGATTTTCTGCATTTTTGCATCTTAGCCTTTTTGCATGCATAACATAATTCAGCCTTTCTTCTCAGCAGATCATTTCCCAATTTGACCCAGAATATGGGTCAATGACCCAATTTTTTGCTGTGACCTGCAGATCTATTTCACCACAGAAGGCTGCAAAAGCTGTCTTTTGAGGCATCAAAAGATTTTTTCCCTGGACATTCGCAGTGGCATTTTTATTCCTGTGCATAGTATAATAAAGAATGAGAACACAATGCCCTTTTATCCTGAAGAGAATGGTGCTTCTTTGGCATATTTTGCACATTACCAAGCTACCGGGCATATATTCCAAGTAAGTTCGAATGTCAGAGCTACTACATCTAAAGGGCCACATTAAAGAGATCCAAAATCAGCCCAGTCTTTTTATATAAAGAGCAGTAAAAGCTCTCCAACTTAACCTAATAAATTACTGTTATAAAAACAGTTTTATGTAATGTGCAGAAGTCTAAGAAAAACTGTTTTAATGGTTACAGAAAAGGAGAGATTTGCAAATCTGTGAATTTAAGTTAATGTTATGCGTTTTTCAAGTAAAGAGAAAAAAAGAGGGACTAAAAATTGCCAAAGTAAAATATAAAATAATGGAGTCTCAGTTTCATTTTCATCCAGTTAGCTACCCTGAAAATGAAAAGGCTATTCTACAGAGTTCTTTTTAAAAGCTGGATTAATTTGACTTTGGAAATCAACTGCCAGGAAGCAAGCGCAGTGCCTGCACTTTCTGTGACCAGCTGAAGGACACAAGAACAGACAATGACTGAGCTGAGCTCTTGTGAATAATTTACCACATACACAACATTTTGACTATGTTGCAGTCACTGAGGTTTTGGTTATTGACCCCAATAAGGTCCCTATTTCAGCCACTTTTCTTTTTGATTTCACAGAGCTTCTTACAACTTAGATATAGTAATGCATATGCACCTAGAAGTGTGGTTTTTTTCAACTTACTACTGAAACTTGGAAAAAAAAAAGACTCCTGAAGTCAGACATTAGTTTAAGACAGAATAATAGATTCAGTAATAAACCCAGGGAATAACAATAAAAAGGAGGCTAAAATTAATAGGAATTTGGCTTAAACCTGAATATGCATGGTAAGTCACAGTGAATAGAAGGTGATTTTCTATGCCTAGACACTATAACATATGCACTTGTAAATACATTATACCTAAAAGCCCTGAGCTGGCCTGCTTACCCTGTTTGAAAAGGGACACCTTTTCGAAATATCCTCAGCCACTACCTCGTGCTCTAAATATTTCTGTAACCACTTTTTTTCCCCTATATTGTCACTTTTGCACCTAGTTTTCAGCCACTTTTTAATAAAATATAGTGTACAGCCTATACAGACACTTTCTGCAATTCTGCACACAGGTGTTCCTGTAGCTGACTGGCACCTTGGCCAGGGTGCAGTGCAAATATTAAACAACATTACATGCCTGTGTTAGCCATTGCTGTGATTATCCTGTGATTTAGATACCTTCTCACCATCCAAACATTTTAAAAATTTTTCCATTCTTCCTGGTGCTAAATACATTTTAAACACCCGCTCTGCCTATCAGAAATTATATTTGTAGGTGTCAACCAAGCCCATGCAGGCCACCAGTTATAGAAATCCTGCACATTGTTATCTTGTTTTTCCTTCTCCAGTGGAAAACAGGTTTAGTCTCCAGAGTTTTCCAAGCATTGTTTCATCTCCAGAGCAATGGTATACTTTCTGTGAGAAGACCCAAAATGTCCAGTTTTGTGGAGGAAATGGAGCTAGCACTTCATACAGTCTCCAAACACTGGAACTAATTTGGATTTCTCTCCTCATTCATACAGGCAGTCTTCTCTCCCCACTCTGCTACACCTGTTTTCCTTTTCTACTGAAGTCATACAATGAACTGATGACTGAAGATTTTCCTATTCACAATCCTTGCAATTTCTTTCCAAGTCAGGGCACAGCATGATAGCTGCACATAACTTTATTTTGATTTTTGGGCCAAATTCAGAATAGTACCACCCTGTACAAGCCACTGAAGTCAGTGAAATTACACAAAGAGGAATTCAGTTCACTATTACAAAGGCTTTAACTTATTTTCCCAGCTCACTATGAACACTAATTGCCTTTAAAACTTTAATTTCATTTGTAGTATCTTTCAATTTTAATTCTATTTTTCCTTATTTTGCCTGCTTGGTGTCTCCACCTATTGTGCAGTGATGCTTCACTTCCCAAATAATCTTCGGTGTCATTCAATACCTCGAACCTGTTGGACATCTACAGCTTCATTAATTCACTTACCTTATGAGCTCGCTCATTTCCCCATACCCTGCTTACCTCCAGGCATCTCACTGCACTCCCACAGCTGGGAGTTCTCCTGTAATTCCCTGTGCTTAGTTATAAACTACCTTAAAAAACCCACCTACTTTAAACTACCTCCCCAACTCACTGGCCAGTCTGAAAACCCAAGGTGTCTCCCCTGTGCCAAGCAGTGATTTCTCAAAATGCAGTGCTTTCCTCCTGTCGGCTCTAATGACCAAGACAATTTTGTTTGTGCATCCTGTTGAAGGCACTCAAGCCTCTTACTGGGAGAATCCCAGCATGGCCAGGAAGCCCCAGTATGCCTGGAGTTTCAAACAGAAAACGTGATGGGGAACTCAGCAAGAGGGAGTGCTTTGTCCCAAAGGACATGCAACACACTCTCTAGAGGGAGTGGGGAAAGAAACCAAACCCCACAAGAATGAAAACACACAACAACCAAGAAGCAAGATAAAAATATAGGGAGGTGACATCCCAGAGGGTGATGACAGAGGCAGCCTTCTTTAGGTCAAGGTCCTCACCTCTCAACCTGAACTGCAGGGGTCAATAAATAAGATTTTCTCGCATGTGCCAAGAGAACAATCAAGACAAAAATCTCACAAACCAAGCGCTTTATGGCTGGTTTTGTGCATGGATGGCAGCGAGCTGGGTCAGTGCCCCACACATTGCTCAGGAGTAAGGTAAGTGCTGAGGATGGGCTGAACACAGCATACACCACATCTGTTACCTGCCAAGGGATGGCTGCTGCATCTGTGGTTTTGCCACCGGTTCCTCAGAGCAAACACGTCCAGTACAATATTTCCCTGAGCAGCAGCTGCAAGGGCATCACTTAAAATTGCATAAAGCATTAATCTGAACTCTGAGACAAGTTTGGTACTGCACAGTTGGACATAGGCCAAAGTGTCCTATGTAGTGAAGGGAAAGGGGGAAGGGAAAAAGAGAAAGAAAGGAAAAAAGAAAAGACAGTCCTGTCAGTGGTTTTAAGCTGCCACTCTTTTTTTTTTTTTTTAATGGAAAAATTGTTACAAATGGGTTCTTCAACATATGTTATTAATTTCATTGTACTGGCCTCTTGCCAGTTAAGCATCAGTCCTGGTTTCTTTGCTTTCAGTTTTAACTAGCAAAACTCATGAGATCATTAACGAAAATGGACACAAACTTTTTTTCTTGCACACAAATGTTTTGGAGCAACTGAGTCTTCTGAAGCCTTTTATTTAATAAAATTTCAGCTGCTATTTTTTTTTTTTTAATAGGGAGATGTGCTCCTCAGCAAAATGTGGTGTTTCTACTATAAACAAAGCAACATGTGAAGGACTTCAAACACATTTACTGGTACTGGCAAGAGTAACAAAATCAGAAACTTTTAAAAATGCTCATAAATGTGAAGTAACATTTCATAAAGCTACACTGCTGTTTACTTTGGTCAATATATAATACGTGCAAGAGACCAAAGCGATACTGAAAAATAACAATGAAAAAGACTGTGGTTTGATAAAAATATCTACATATGGAAATGTTGATTGAATGTTATTAATGTTTGATTTGGCTTGCAGAGAACTGCAAATCCACTTGAAGAAAGAATGCAGTTTCATGGATTTCTGTGCGAAGCAGCATCTCCCACATTATGAGAACCACGCTGAGCCCTTAATCCAGCACACACACTTGCTGTAGGTGTGGGCAGGGAACAGAGGCTCATTTGAAGAGAGAACTGGTTTATTTTGCAAGTGGAAAATGGCATTATTCACCCCAAGCCATGGAAACAGATGCTTGTAGCAGCCATGAAAACAGTGGTCTTACTGCTCACCAAGGGTGCTGGTGCCACTGTACTTTTGCACCCCAAATGCCTGCAGTTTCCACACCCTGCCCTCTTCTCAGCCAGCACAGGGCTTTTGTGAGGTCCTCTGCAACCACTGCTCCCACTACTCACCTCCAGGACTAAACTGAAGGCTGTGCTTTGTGACCTAGTATGTGAGAGGAGAAAAAAAACCCTCTCTCAAAAGCTTGGCCCCTCTCTGCCTACTGCTTCCTATCTGCCAGGTACATGAAGCAAATGTTGTTGGGTGGTGGGTGCTGGACAGGACCTGGCAGAGGGAGTCAGCACCAATGTCCAGAACACTTTACACATTGTACATGTTATTCCTTATACCTATAAAAAACTGTCCTTCAGGAAAGGAGAAAATAAGTTTCACAACAGCAGGCATAGCATCCATGTATTATTACTACGTAGAGAAAGTAAGTCCTAAATAAATAAATTAATAACTACATCTTCCCATTCAGCAGAGCTACTGATATCCACAAATAATAAGGCTGGAGAAAGACGTGCTGTTATTGCTTCTATCCTTGTCCTTAATTCCCCTCCTTCTCGCCTGTTGTTTAGTACATGCTCCTATTACATCATGTCTAAAATTAGATTGCAGGATCAGGCTTTCTTGTGAAATATTTAGCACTACTTCCTTCAGACGAGACCAAGAATTCTACAGGAAAGGCCATTTTTTCACTACTTTTTATGTCTTAGCCTGATCCTGCTGCTGCCAAATGAACAAATGTCTTTCCCTTGGCTTCAAAAAATCTTGGGCTGGGCCATGCAGCCAGAGACCACAACATGGCATACTCATTAGATAAAGGGAAACGTATGTCTGCGTGTATAAATAGCTGATCTGCCTGCTAGAGCAGATGAAATCATGCTCAGAGATTTCTTTTCTAATTAAAAAATTATGATTCTAGTGGAACTGAAGCCCTTCTCCTATGACCGAGCAGCCCTGCAAATTATCCTAGAAAGAGATACAAGAATACATCTTCCTACTCTAAAGATGCAGAAGCTATGGCAGACAGATAAGGATATGCAGATGTAATCCAATATCCAGGGCTCTGTTACACACGGCTATGCAGGCATACACAGAAATGTATGCACAGTTTCCAAGGAAGCTGCTGGCAGTATAGGCTTAGAAAGTACCGTTTAGCCAGATAAAGGCTGCATATCACTACCTTAACTGCCTGTCTTCTCCAACAAACTATTTTTCACAGCTTCTCTGTAGTTATAGTAAGATGTTTTATTCAATGGAGAAGGATGAATAAGAAATTAAAACTTCTACTTCAAGGATTTGTGCAACTTCTGTTCAACTCCATGGTTTACTCAGAGAGTACTCTGTCCTGCATATTAAGTACCGGTGCTCCATATATAATTTTAAATGTAAATTTTCCCCTCCCCTCAGATGATTTGTAAGAATAGATACTATAAACCATAATGGAGCATTTTTAATGGATTCTTATTTTTGCACAGTCTGTTCAGTTCCCCGTTGCTTCTCTTTCACCATCAAGAATATTGATGGTCCTGAAGGTCCCCCAAAAATTATATGGCTTCTAGATCCCCTCAGCTGATTAAGAAAAGGACAGGCCATTTAACTGCGGAACCTGAACCTAAGAAAAGGTGATGTTCTTATCCTTTAGATTGGATTGTCTCAAAATGCATCCATGAAGAGACAGGTGTTTAAGTCAGGTCCAAATTTATGTTCATTGGTCAGGATTTACCTGATGTAATTTTAGACTTATGAAAGCTGAGTGGTCAAGACTGTGCCTACACCAGCATTTTAGCTGCAGGCAGCAGTGTGATTTCAAAGTGAATCCTGTGATCATGCAGTACTGATGCTGGGGGCTGAGCACCAAAACTGCTTTGGTCTCCTGGTCTGCCCCTCTAGCAAGAGGATACTTGGATATATTTTCTAATGCTGACACAGCCCAGCTCTTAGCTGGCCATATCAAGCCTCCTTCATGGGCAGCAGACAGAAATAAGAGGCAAATAATCTGCTTTATCCGAGACAGGCGTCTCAGGACAAGATGAGTGAAAAGGACCACTGAGCAGCTTAGATGCACACAGTGAGCTCTGGTGTGTTGAGTGAAGAGAGTAAATCCCTGACCCACATGTACAATTCTACATGCACTCAGAATCAGGTGAGGAAGGAGCCCCAGACCATGTGGTGCACAGAAGGAGCTGTGGGGCAGCGCTATGTGACAGGAGGGGACATGACCCTCAGGGGTCAGTGCTCAGCATCTCATCCTGGGACCCCATGTACAACTCCAACACAAGCTTGGGGCAGGACTTGTTGAACTGAGTGCAGCTGGGAACAAGAAAGTTGTTCCCGGTTTCTAGTATTGTAAAGGATCTGCCCATTTCTGATGTCTCCTGACAACTTGACACTTGTAAGCCTCGGAGGAAGGACTGCACTGTCGTCTCCAAGTTTGTTACAGCTTTTTATTTTTGACATAAAAAAGGAAAACATTCAAAGAAACAAACATTTTGTTGAATTAGAGACATGTAGAACATATCAGCACCAACAGAACCTATTTCATAGATGCTATATAGAACCTATTCTATATGAACATCATCACAAATACAGAATAAAATTCTGCTTTTCCCTTTAAAGTTAATTGGCAAGTTTCAAATTGAGAGAAGTAGTTTTATAGTTTTGCTTATTCTTTGATTAGTTATGTTCTTTTTGAGAATTTCTGCATTAGTCAATTTCTGGAGCTTTAAGAACTCACTGTGGCAGTTGCCAAGTAGGTAAACATTGCTGCAATTACACTTTCATTGCCCATGAAAAATGGACTTGTAAGATTTAGATGGCTGCAATTCTTTGGCGCTGAAAGTAGTTTCTGAAATCTGGGAAAAGATTTTTTGTTATCCTTTACTGTTGCAGAGGTTAATACACACTCAGAACATTAAAACATAAACATAAATTAAAACATTTGATACAAGAAGTTATGATGTATTTGATTGATTATTTTATCAAAACATTCCTTTTCTGATCTCAAAGGCAGACTGAAGGCAACCAGAAACACACCAATGATTTTGTCATATATCAAAGATTTATTAGATAATATATTTCACAAAGAAAATCTTTTTGTCACATATGCTTGACTAATCTACTAAACAGGCATGACTTCAAAGGATACATAGGTGCAATAACACGCTCATGCAGAGCAAGTGGCAGGACTGGGATGTAACACTTTCAAATTTAAAGAAAGCGGCATAAACATATGCTACAGAAAGGAAAAATATTTACATACATGGCAAAAGGCAAAGTCAAATGAGTTTTTATTCTGGCTACACATAGCTATATACTGGTTTTCACCATAAATTTTTTAATAGGTATGCTGCTCTGTCAAGATCAAAAGTTTCTGAGGAATGTGCTGATTCTAAAAACATTTTGTATCCAAAGTGAATGACAAGATACATGTGCTTTTGAGTTTTGCCACAAAAAGACGTTTTTGATTTTATATTTTATATGTTAAAGATTAATATCTGAAATGAAAGGCATTTGATCCAAGGAAATGTCAATTTTTCCATTCATGGAAGTGAATGGGTGAAGAGCAGCCTAGCTAGTTTTGAACTTCCCTGACACTCAGCCTTAGTAGGCGTTTTCATATTCCTCCTGCTCCTGCAGACATCCCTGGTTTATTTAGGTCTCCTGGAAAACTTTCATTGACATAGAGTACTGTAAATGGTAGGCTCATTTTAATGCTGAAGGCCTGATTCCCGTCCCTGGTGAAAATACCCTGATTCATCTTGCCAGGGTTTTAAAACATAGCTTTTGGATGGGAGCTTGATCAGATTTAAACATGAATGTGCCTAACAGACCCAGCTCCTGTTCATGAAGTCTTGGGGCATCAGCTTAGTTTACTAGTCTCAGCATCTCTATGCACTGTTATTTAACTGCTTGTTTATAGCAGGGTATTGTCCTGTACAGTTCTCCTTATCTATATTTTTAATGGGTGTTTATTGTTTGTGGCAAGCAAATAAATAAAACACCCTCTTAGAATTAGAAAACTGAAATGTAATACATATAAACCAATCAAGGAAATCCTACAATATGGCAATGATTAACCACAGCAGCAGCAAAACAAAGATGTTCTTATGTATTAGAATTAAAGCAAAACAACCGAAACCCCTTCCAACAATCTTTTTCATAGGTTAGTAACCAAAACTACTAAACATACCATGTGTTAGATAGAGCTGATTGTCAACAACCAAGCAGATTTCATTAGCATGAACTCTGAAGTGATTTTACGTTGACTGCACAGCATACGCGTGCACTCCCCAGGCCCTCTGGCAGGACTGCAGCACTGGATTTGTCTGGAATGCTGTGGTTTTGCAGTCCAGATGTATATGCTGGTGGTGGCTTGGGTTTTTGGTTTTTGTTTCTTTTTTTTAATGAATGGGAATCATGGAAAGCAAAATAAATACTGTGACTGCATGTAAAAACACGAGTGGGATATTCTAAATCAGGGTAAGATCATTAAAATAAGAACAAGGTTTCTATATCCAGTTCTTTTAAATTATTACTTGAATATTTTCTATCTGAAAATGACTTAACAATGAGATCCTTCCCAAAAATATGCTAATTACCGTAAGATCTTGTTGAGAACAATTCGGTCTTGTTGAAAACAGCTAGGTCAGTTCTGCAGTGTTCTCAGTGTTAAAAAGACTTATCAACACGATTGCTCAAAAGTTACTACAGTGTAGCAAAAAATAAAACCAAGTCCAGGGTGGAACACATTATTCAGAATTTTATTTTCAACTGAATGTCACACTTGGTAGACTAGAAGAAGCTGAATAATAAATGGACCCTTGGGTCAACGTGCCAAATGTTTTTATTTCAGAACATTTCAACCCTCAGAACTTTTCCACGTGTTCACAAGTGTAGACACATCAGTAATTCTGACTTAGCTACAACCCTGGCTATGTGCAAACCCATAGATGTGTCATGGAAGGTTGTAAAAGTGTTTTCTGCTCCTACAGCCATTAACACTGCTCTGCTTTCTGGTTGTGGAGAGCCCTGCCTTTGCAGATCAGAGATTTCCAAAGAATGTTAGTCATGACGCTTCCTGACCTTGCCAGAGGCAGAAAGTTCTGGAAAATTCAAAGTGTGTTATTAAGCACTTTCCAGCTCTGCATAACACATATCAGGAGTGCAGGTAGCCCCCACATTTTTCACTGAGCTTCAGAATATCTTCGTGTTTGTCTGGCATGGCTCTGGATGGTGCAGACCCCAGCAGGGAAGAGAGCAGCGGTCCATGGGAACAGCACAGCAACTCCACACTGGACCATGATATGGAGAGAACGTCCCTGCTGTACAGAGCTCTTTCTTTTATCAACTTGAAAATCTCACCATTTCTTCTTACTATCTGTCTTGCTTTTCCAAGCCTCTTTGAGCAAAATTTCTATACTTGTCTTTCATAACATAAAAACTGATCACTGCTGTGTTCTCAGGTACATTCCCCTCCAAAAAAGGGTGCCAGCCCTGTTGGTGTATTTGTAATAAATCAGTCTACCTTGCAAGGTAGCACAAATTTATTTGGGTGACCCAATCTGTCCTTCATCAGTATTTTGAATTCAATGCATTTAACTCCTGAACCATTTAAATTGCAAAATGGGTGAGACTGTCCAGGCTGCCAGCTTTATGTGTTGTCACATACCACAATGTTCAAAAGATCTTTGAATGGAAAATTATGTTTTTCATTTGGGACAATAGATTAGGTGAATTCCTTACTTTTTTGTTTGTTTTCTTTCAGTTAAAATTACTGAAATATATGTGCAATGTAAGTATATTCAAACCAAAAGCAACACAGGAACAGACTTCAATAGGAACCATGAACTTAAAACATACATTTGTTTCTGAAAATTTCAGATGTAAAACAAAGGAATAAATAAAGCCTTATATATACAGATACACATACACACATATAAGTTTCTGCATAGGGAATGTATAGAACTGTAACTCAGCCAGATGAGAACAATGGAAGTATGATGGCAAATACTTTTTAAGGTGAATGGTTTTTGCATCTTCCCACTCTTGCCAACAATTTGCTCTTTTTAATGTGTAGGACTTAGTTTTTATTTAATGCTTCTGTCACTGGGCTCCTATTCATGGGAATGTCTGCACTGAGTATCTTTACTAATGAGTGACAAAGGTGTTGATAAGTTTTGTTGCAATATGAAAATGCAGAGGATCAGATACAATCAGGAAGTTTTGTAACAAATTTTTAGAAATGCAATTCCCGTCAGTCTGATTAAGTTATTCCACAAAACGGACAGCTTACCCACTTTCTGACTATACTATTTGGTGCTCACAAAGAGCTTTCACAGTTGGTTTCTGGAGGCTGGAGCAGCAACTACAAAAAATTTCCTCTTCTTTTGGTGCTTCACTGCTCTCAGGCAGCTGTTGTTTTAGCCTGCTGTACAAATAGGTTTAAAAAATAGTCACTTCCTTACATGTAACTGTTCGTGGAATCTGGAATGACAGGGTGGGCACATTACAGTAAATGGTGTTTAGAAAGAAATGTTTTGAAAACAAAGAAAGCCACATGCAAAAACACTGACAAAACCATACGAAACCATACAAAAATGTGGCTTATCTATTTTGACTATTTGCTTTCTTTATGTTTTTGGATGTTTTCACAGAACACATGTGGCACTCACTTCCAGGCATACAGTGTGTAATTTCAGGATTCTCCAAATGGAGAGAATAGTCTGAAAAACTGTGCATATAATTAGATATGGAATACTTCTAACAGCTGGAGGGATTTCACACTTACAGCCTAATTTACAAAACTTTAGGCTTGGCACTGTTTCAACTCTAGCACTGGAAGCAATAATTTTCCTGGCATTTTTTTGGCTCCTGAAATTATTTATGTCTATACATATATAATTTTAAAGTCCCACACACAAAAAGAAGACTTCTACCTAGTTAGTGATAAATGAGATACTTTAGAAGCAGTGTCAGAATGAAGTCAGAAAAAAAGTAATCCCAAAAAAGGCTAATACTTAAAAATTTCAGCTAATTTCTTTGTTTATGAAAGGTCTTTTGGAAGTTTCCTGTGTCAATGAAAATGTTTCAGTCATTTTTCCTGATACTACAGTGGAGTCAATTTGTATGAGATTTACACCGATAAAATATTATCACATAGGTAACATATTAAAAAAAGGATCTAGGAAAGCAGATTTGTCAAGTAGGTGAGCCAGACATAATTTCTGAGGTGAGATCAAGTAGAAATGAGAATAATAATAACATAAGGAACAGATTATTGCACTTATCATTTTAATTTGTTTTATTGACCTTGTTTTAAGAGTAGAATAAAGGCTCTGCAGGCTCTGAATTATTCTGTGAACTGCAATCTCAGCCATTCCTGTTCTTATGGATCCTATGCATGACTTCCTTTCACTTTTGAGGCTTCAGAAACCAAAAACGTCACCTCATTGGAGCATGATAAATAGCAGAGCATTCCTCTAAAAGAGAGTGCAATAGAGTTGTCACTAAGACAATATCTTACTGAATCAGGGTACTGGTTATTTAGCATCCCATAACTGTTAAGTCTGTATTAGAAGGAAAAATATGTTTCGTTTTTGATAGTCTGTAGATCACTAATACTGATTAAGAAAAATTAAAGTAAGCCAATTACTTTGTGATGATACCCAAAACAGTGGGTTTTGAAACGTATCACTCCTGGACAAATATACCATGTTAAGGTCCTGACAGTGGTGCATACTTATGTTTTGCATTACACACATAAAGAGGTCCAAAAGATTTTTTACATAGAGATACAAATATCTGCTCTCTTTGCAGACAGTGAAAGGGGGAGAATTTCACATCCTTCTCCTAAGGTTTGCAGAACAGGCTCATGGCTGCAGACTTCTAGGTTACAGAGTTAGTCTCCTTTTGAAGGCTGTGTACTTGAAAGAAAGGACTTGTGTTGTAATGCAGGTATACGGTTGTACACTCAGGATCAGTCTTGGGGCAGTAAGAGACTACTCCGTGCATGGATCAATGCATTTATAGTGATTTTTTCTTTCTTTCTTTCTTTGGTTTTTATTTGTTTGTTTTTGTTGGGGTTATTTTACTTCATTTCCCACCTCTTACACCTTAACTCTCACACTGGGTGCTCTTTGGAGGAAGAGGGGCTCACTTCCTCCATCCATTAGGGTCTAGCTTGAAGCCCGTGGGGTTCAGGCCTTTACCAAACATGTCAACAACAGGCAGGGACTTGGTGAGTCACACACCTACCACAAGGAGCCAGCATTGCTGGTCATTTAACGTCACACACCAAGAAACCATCCCATGGTGAAACCTCTGACTTCACCAAGCCCAGGTGCGCTTTGCACTGGCAGTGAGCAGCTGAGATGACTGGCAGCCCTTCAGTAGTGCTCCAGGATGCACATTGCCTGAAACTTTTTTATGCTTTAAGAGCTCTCCTTAAACTTTCACCTATGATGAAATTTCACTAAGCTATTGCGTTATGAATAAAATGTATTTTTCCTCCAAAGGCACAAACATATTTCTGTTCTTCCCTCTATTCCTTCTCTCTGGAAATGACTTTTAAATTTTGCAAAACTGAATGCCACAGTGATAAAAATAACCCAAACCACCAAACTGCTCCAGTACTCTCCTTTGTACTGTCAAAACGTCTACTTCTACCATTAATCACCACGAGGGATTACCCTAAATTTCACTTAGTTACAGCAACAAACATGGGCTGTAAGCATTCAATAATACCTCAACTAGACAGGAAGGAAGACATAAGGGCAAGTTCCTCAAGGATCCATATATTTAATATATAGCATGCATGTTAAGAATTGCATCTTCACACTGTGGCATGTTTCATAAAACCCCAAACAATTTGGGTAGTCTGAAGGGAGTTGTCTTTGAATACATATTGATAGCAGGACAGTTTTGTTGCTGGACAACAGCAACCATAAAAAAAAACAATCCACGAGAGTTATTTGAGTAAAATAGATACAGGAATGAGAATTTCATTTGTTCATTCCAAGTTCTGCAAAAATTAAAAATAAAAAAAAAAAAAAAAGGAGTATATTTATGATTCCATGCCTGTCACATTTGGATGATTGAAACATTCACGCGTCTGATTCAAAATCCTCTAAGTCCACTAGTCTCTCCCCAGCCTCTGGATCACATGTGCAAAATCAAACACACAGATAAATCTTTGCCACTTTGAGTTGCAAGTGGCTACACTTCCTGTTCCACCCCACATCTTACAGCCTTAAGCTCTTTCCATTCGTCTTTCCAGATAATATCTTAAAATGACACTTCTATCAAATCCAACAAGGTCGAAAAGGAGCCTCCAAGGCTTCTAAATCCTACTATGCCAGCTACAAGTCAGGGGTTCCCTCATCAATGTTCCCCATAGTATCTGCCACCCCAGGTACCCATCCCAGTCATGGCTCTGAGTGCTTGGAATGGAAAATCAGGCCAGCCTCATTCAGTTTTCCCACTGCCCAGCAAGGACAACCTTGTAAACTCTACTTTTCCCTTTCTATTTTATTTTAGCACCTGTGAGCAGGGGGGTGAAATACAAGAGATTCATGTGCCAAACAAAGGATGTCAGCTGGAAATTGTTGCTAAGAAGGCAACATCAGGAGGTGATGAGATCAAATGCCATGAGGAATTACAGTTCTAGTATTAATAAACACCTGTCTGGTATTACTGTACCTGCTGGACTTCTCCCAACAAGATAATTAATCACCTAAACGTGGCAAAACAACCTGCTATGCCCTAGCACTGTATGCATTGCAAGGTTAGACTGAATCTGTTCCAAAGCCTGCTCTGGAGACGGTGCAAACTCCAGACATGGGCTTTTGTGTCAAGGAAAGCTGGCAGTTCCTGTCCCTCCCTGTGATCTGGATCCAGCAGGAAGTGCACCAGTGGGTGTAAGGCTGTTGGGGCACAGCTGCTGTCCTGCTGGGGAGCAGGGACATGAGCCCAGGGAGGTTCCTGGCACTAGGTGCTGGAAGGGCTCCTGTCGTTTGCATGCATCGTGGCCTGAGCTGGCCAGAGTGCTAAAACTCTGGAAATATCATGGACACACTCCAATTCCTTGGGAAAACTCATTAGGATTGCTTTAAACACATTCTTTTGCAGGGTTAGGGCCTGACTTGGCTATCTAGTCCGTTTGGTATAAAGGGGTCACTCCCTTGACCTGGCTGCAGTCCCCGTGCTAACCCAGTGCTTCCAAAATGTGATGCCCTCCTGCTTTTACCTTGCTGTGTGGACAAATCCTGATTCAGTTACATAAATAATACTGGCCCATTGGAAGCAATCCAGCCATTAAACCTCTTGATTCAGAGTTTAAGCCTGAGATCAGGATGAGGCCTAATGCGTGTGGAGTAGAGATTATCCCACATCTGCCAACTGTGTTACATCGGCATCTGCTGAGCACCTGTCATGGTCAGACCCAAACCACGGATCCAATGCAACAATTCCTATACTCCCTTCCCTTGCTCAAGTGACAGGACATCATCAGATATGTATTTCTAAGATGGACTGGCCCCTAATTGCATGGCATGCACGGCAGCCCAGCTGAAGACAGTAAGTTAGCAAAAGTAAGTGTGCCTGGCTCCTGCAGCCCACACGCAGGACTGGGGCTGCCAGAGGTGCAAAGCCTTGCTCCAGCTGTGCTGCACAACTGTGCATGTCTGTGTGAGGGTGTCTGCACAGAGTGCAAACAGGCTTTTGCATTTGACTGATGTGCAGTCGTTATCTCTGAGAAATGGCATGAATAGGCATCTGCAGGAGTTGAAACTAGCAAAGGATGTAGGTTAAGATCCAAGGAGAAAATTCACATTTTTTCAGTAGATCCCAGACTTTATCCATTATCTCCATACTGGCTGTCCCACTCAAACAAATGCCCTGTTAGCCTTTCCTCCTTCAGCTACATGCAGGAGTAGTGCAGTAGCACCATGGCAGAATATTTAGTAACACAGAACCAGTGTCCTTCATCTTCCCATGCACGCTGAGCACTTTGGTTTCCCTTGCACATGCAATCTTCTTGGCTTCTTTCTACAGATTTAAGTCCACAAGAACTAGCTCCCCTTCATCTGCCATATAGTAGGTTGAATTTATTGTAATAACATGGCTGTGATCTTCAGCAACTGCAATAGAATATTGTCTTGAGATCAATTTCCTTTTTCAATAAAGTCCTGATTTTGCCTCAGCATTTATGAAGTGGTGGGAGGCCGTTATCCGTTGAAATTATCTCTTTCATATACTATACCATAAAAATATGGCCCTCTATATGCAGTGTTATAAAGGTATTTGTCTGACTGACTGACTTTAACCACCCAAGAAGAGTAATAAGTTCAGTAATCCTCTGGAAATGTGTAGCCTGGAGTGTGTTATTGCAGCTAGTATTCAGTGCACTCTCCAGAAACAAATCACAAAACCAATTAGATTTATGCATTTACAATCCTTGATTGATACAGCCTTGACAAAAATCACAGAGTTAGAAAAACACACTGCTGGATTAGCAAACCACATTGTAGCAGTGTGGCTTGCAATGTCATTTTGCTGAGATATTTACGATACCAACACAATCAATGTCAGTCTTAAGAAAGTTGCTCTTGTTACAGGGTGATACAAATAGACATGCATCTAAATTTTTTCGTGCGTGCAAAACAAATGAAGCCAGGTTATAACTTGGAAAGATAACTTCGGGACAGATTCTTGGACTGGTGACTGAGATTGGCCAGCCCAGGGACCTCTGAAATTTCACTTGAAGAAAAAAATGTTACCAATAAGCCATAGAGGTATTCTGGTGCCAGCAATGGAGGAATAGAGAAAAAGATCTTGAAGTGCACAGTTTCACAGAAGTGGTGTCAGATGCAGGGGTTGGTGAAAATCCTATGAGACTCCACAGTATATAACCAGACTCGTTTGAAGTTTGGCTGTGGTCCACATCACTATATGGCCAACCCAGCCTCCAGGCAGGGCACTGCTCATCAGGAAGCATTTCTGCACAGCACTGTGTTAGTTCTTCACACCGCAGCTCCTGTTGCCCACACTGTAGTATCTTTATTGTACCCTTGCATCTCTACAGAAGTGTGCAAACAGCAAGGGTGCAGACTAAAGGCCTTTCTGCACCCACAATTAAATATAATGATGGCAAAATGGAGCGGGCAAATTTTTATTAAGGACATCATACCCAGAGAGCGAACATTAACAAAGATACTGAGTGATGGAGTAGATAGCTTTCAAAATAATACTACTACTCTTATTATAGCTTGTGTCAACCCAAGCAGCAGTGTTTCATACTAACCATTTTAAGGTGGAGAAAGGATAGCAGTAAGGAGGGGAGCAGATGCACTGTGTGCTAGTTTCGTAGTATTTGGCAATTACATTAGAACATTTTAATTCTCAAGTTGATGAAAGAAATCAGAGAGCTCATGCTGACTGAGTCACCAATTATCCAGTAGTCAGAAGGCTATTGTATAAGTGGATTGCTACTTTCAATTTCGTCTGTTTAAATAAAAGTTCTACAGGGGGAAACAGCTGTCATAGCTGGAAGAAATTAACAGAATAAAAATCACAAGTGGATATTTGGAAGTTGGTAAGTTACCTGGGTGAATGAGCAGGTTATGATGCCAATCCATCCGAAGCCACATCATCTAGTTTATACATAGACTTTAAAACGGTCCAGATGGTTTGCAGTTCCCAACAAACACCTCTTGTATTTAAGACCAGTCACAGCTTTTGACTCCTGGTTTTGAGAGCAAATAAATAGATGTCTGCATTGAGGGTGAATTAGACAAGGACTATGTGAGAGAAGAGATTGGCTGTGTTTCCACTGTTGTGGACTTCATCCAAAGAAGGAAAGATAATCACTACTAATCCAGCATGGGACTTTGAGATGGTCTGTCAGCTGAAGCAGAAGAAATTGTAATCCAAACTCAAAATGCTAAAGGGAGGTAAATAACATGGCCTGACTCTGACAGTGCCCGAGCAGGGGTTCTGCTGGAGACAGCCTTTTCAAGCCTATGCTAAACTGTTCTTTCCCCACAATTTATGCTTCAGTGACAGGTAACGAACATTTAAAATTTGGCCTGTAGTTTGAGGTAAACAATGCACTTTCCCCCCTTTCTTTTACTTCTGCCAGACTAAAAAAAGTAGTCCCAAGGAAGGGGAAGGATCTTAGCAGTAATATTTTTTGCTGCGTCAAATCTTTTGGTATTTGTATGCTTTGAGGCCAGCCCCAGAGCCAGCATAAATAAATCTAGCTCCCTCAGAGTTGCATTATTTTGTTCTGATGATCCAGTTCAACAAAAATAGGAGAAGAGTAAAAATAGAGACTCCTGATTGCCAGGAATAGAAGAAAATTAGGGTAAAAAATTCCAGGCAAATAGAAAGAGTTGCTTATGAAGTTTGTGTATTTTCTCAGCACTTGCTTGTTACAGAAGAAGCCTTGCAGGTCATAGTTGAGTAGTTGAGAAGCTGCAGCATGGGATCAATTGATCTCTGACTGTATTTCAGGGAGTAGTTTAGCTATGGGTTTATTTAGGAAACAAACTGACAACCACTCCTTCCACTGGATCTGCATAGAACAAGGAAACTGCAGCCCTCTTGGCTACTTTCACTCACCTGGTTTTGCTAACCTGGTTAGGAAGCTGATAACTGTAACATGTCAGTGTAATAAAAAGTGAGCACTTCATTCTTGCTGAAGGAGATATTCTTAATATGATTTGATAGTCTCGAAATTTTTGTCTCTGGACAACTTTATTGTGTGAAAATTGTCTGCCTTGTAATAGGTGTGAGCAGCTGAACTGTGCATGGACAAATGCTCTGCATGGTGCCTGAACACCAGCGTGCTGCTAGTGGAGATGCTCTGTCTTCATTGTCCACATACAGATGTGCCTGAGGCTGTATTAAGAGAGCAGTTCAGATCAGAATGAAATACAGCCATTTTCCATAATGTAACCCAGTCAGAAAGATCGTCCAAACCAGTTTTTATCTCCCTTTTATTATAGAGGCTTGGCCTGTCTGCAATAGCCAGGTCTCCATTTGCAGGACATTTTTATCTTAATGACAGTCCCCAGAGTAATTTCATCTGTCTCAGCAGTATCATCTCAGGAATTGTGAAGTAGCTTCCAAATTCTGTGGAGACTTAGGCAATGAGTCCCTCAGAAACATGGGCTTTGGAAGTTTTCCAAAGAGCTACAAACATACCGTGTATCTTGGCTGCACAACCAGTGCTTTTCATGGCTCAGCATAGGTACGGAGGACTGGATCTCATGATGAGACACACGATGGGCCCTGAGCTGCCCCTGAATATGGGGCCTGACTGGGGTGTTTAGCATCCCAGGGACCAAAAGGGGATGGGAAAATTCTCCATCCTAAAGAAGGCGTGTGAAGCTAAGCAAGGTTTCTGTGCAGGTTGTAATCACTGTGATATTCTTCAAGAGCCATTGCCCAAGGACTGTGCTAGAAATAAATCTTGTGTGTAAATACTGCTACAAAGTCCTGCTTTGTCCACTGCTACTATACTGAAATGTTTTCTCTGGACCTTTGATGGGAAATATTTCCCATTTTGCTCACTATCTTTGAGCCAATCTGGTCTGTGGTGAGGTATGTCTTGGACCAGATTCATAAACGTGGTTCTTTCAGAACTTGAAGAGATACTATTAGTGTACGCTCACAACAGGCATTTCTACAAATACCTTGCTGTGTCTATAAAATAACGAGTTCCTATTTGCCTGATTATGTAAAGGAAAGGTGCAGATGGTAACATATTGCAATCAGTCCTCAGGGTTTGACTACCAATGGCTGATGCTTGGGGGGAGTTTATTTACTTTCCCCCGGAAAGTAAATAAATTAAACAATTGATCCTGGGGACATAAACTTTCATTGAGGGGCACTGCAGTGACCAGATGTAGGCACTTCATTGCTAGAGGAAGAATAAATTTCAGATAGGCTTTTATTACACATGAGGCAAATGGCTTTGCTTTCTCTGTTTAACACAAGTACGCAAAGCTTGCCTTTGAACCACAATGCTACCACTCTCTTGGCAGCAATATTAAAGAGGTCCCCTTGTTTTGTTGGATATTAATAACAGCCTGAACTCTGAAATGTGATTTTAAAAATAGAAAGTTAATTGTTGCTGGGAACTTTTAATTGAGGCTGATTAAAGGAAGCAACAAAATATATTGACTACTAAACCTCACTTCTTGTTTTAAGTGTGACCTATAATGGACTCCCCCAAAATCATTACATGGTCCCTCTAAGCATTCCAGGTTTTTCATTTGAAATTCATTAAATGTTTGTGTGTCTGATTTTTGGGGGGTTTTCTGAAAAGTTTTATAGTCACAGCTGCACTAGTTATGGATAGGTTTATAGTGCCTTGCCCATCAACTGGCCCACATGTCCAGTCCAGTTTGTTTGATACCCTACCTTTCACAAGCATTCAGCAGTTCTGGAGGTGTTCTTATAAAGCTGCCAGTAAATGTACCAGCTGGACTCATTTATGTACACGAGCAGCCTCATTCCGGCTGCCTTACAAAGAGCCAGTGGCAGTAAATCTGTGTTCAGTCCATATATGTACTTTAGAATATTTTTTTACACTTCTGAAAAGAAAATAATAAAGTATTTCTAAGCTTTCTAGTAAGTTATATGCAGTCTTCAGAAGAACTTGAATACTCTGTGGTGAAAAAACAACATTCTGAGAGTCCCTTTATCTTTGCAGTAAATTCTTTATGCTGTGCAATTAAAGCTGTTAGAAAAGTCTGCTCTCTTAGAAGCACACTGATGGATGGCATTTTTGTAGAAATTCATGTGAACAAATTGCTCATTATTTCCTTTTGTGACTGTTGCAGGTGCAACATGAATAAAGGATTTCTTGGAGGCTGCAAACACCTTCTTCACATTGCCCAGGGAGGTTTAGTGGTAAACAAGGCTGGTTTAAAAAGTTCAGATGAGTGGCAGAATGAGAAGTTGCAGACAAGCCACCATGCAACAGAAATTTAAATAAAAGATAAGACAGGTGAAAGAACTTCCAAAGAAAGGAAGAAAAACAAAAAGAAAATAATAATAAGAAATTTTTTTCATCATCTCCAGATTTACTCTGAGATACATTCTCAGCACAATGAGAGAGGATGTAAAAAAAAGGGAACCACTTCTCCCTGACCACAGTAGATGATCTGCCAGCATCATGCTCCTCAGAAAGTGCTCTTCCCTCACTTTTCCCATCCTTTTTCTAGATCTACTCACAGCTCTCCTGTGCTGTGTGTCAATGTCTCAGTGCTGACATCAGTCACTGCGAGGTTTTATTAATATTTACCGGCAGAGATTCCAGTCAATCCTATCTGCAAGGCTTCTGGCTATGAGGAAGTTTACCTCAGCGCTTCCAGTTAAGAACAAGATCCCCATGGTTTCTATTTCTTTAGGTTGACCAGAGCTTTTAGCCAACCACTGAGAATTTTTACCAAAGTTAGTTTTCAAAATAATTCTCTGTGTTTTTTACAATAAATTCTCTGTGTGTTTTACAGTAAAATACAGCACATATGTCTCCTCTATTACCTTACAGACATCTCTCTGTACCTTTTCCTATAACATAAGTTAAGTGGGTTCAAGCTTTAGAGTGGAATATAGCTGTCATCTTACCAGGATAGATATCATTGCTGTCTTTCTCCAGTCATAGTACTGTTGCAACAAATATATACTAATATGCATTATCAGTATCTGTGCTTTACTGCAGTCCTTGGGCATTTTTCCTGTTGGACAGTGCACCTTTTCTTCTTCCTCTCTAGCCTAGAAATGGTTTTAATGGCTACCACAACCTAAAAATAAAATTATTACAACCTCTCTTTTGCAGTGGTACACTGCAAAATATGAGGATCATTAAGTAAAGGAACTCAGGATTTCCTAAAGCAACCTAATACTCACTTCTGTTTGGGATATATTTTTGATATTGTTAAAATATGTTTTCTGCAAGCATCTCCCTTGTATTCTGGAAGCATTTCCAATTCTTCAAATCTCATAGCAATTAACAGTTGCAGGGAGTAGTCAAAATACAGTGTTGTCAACCCATACAATCCTAAGTCTTTCCTAACCCCACAGCTTGTAAGTGATGGAAATTCGTGCTCCAGGAAGCTTGGAGCCAAGCTGACCTGCGGGCACGGAGGCAGCCAGCCACGCTGCCAGCATGATCAAGGTGATCTGAGTCAGTGGCTAAGGCCAAGCCTGCAGACCCCCAAGCATCTGCACTGATGTTTATGCCTCATGGCTCCAGTCATCAGTTGCCTTCTGTTCACTGCTTGCATGTCCAGAGGTAGAGTTTTTTTCCCCAGCTTTCCAAAGGAAAGCAAACCATGATCTTCACTTTTAAATAGCACCAGTGAGTCTGTATCAGTCCAAATTCTTTTTACCTGGTCCCTTCATTAAAAAGGCAGGAGAGGTGACAGCAGATTGTTTTTCTGTGTCAATGTTTCTTTTCCTCCCAGCAAGAGAAATTACTTGGCAACTGGTTTCATATTGTAGAGAATTCACAGCCTACACAGTTCAAAAACACTTCCAACATTACTCCTGACCTATAGTAATTTACTACAGAGAAAATCAATAGACTCTCATTCTGTCTAGTTGGTTTTAACATTAACGTCCTTTTATTTATCTTTGTGTCAAAATGAAAAGAGTTGACCTGAGGTCAAATGGAGCTAGACATTTCATATGTTCTTACTAGTGCCATGTTGTTTGTGGACTAGATAGATTATTGTGGACAAATGCAATACAGACTGTATGTGTATGATATTAAGGGGGTAATGTCTAGACAGAGATTGGGCCTCTAGTCTTGTGTCTACTACAAGGATTGATAGAAAAATGAAATTTGTGAGTAAAGCCTTCCTAGAAAATCATATAAGCATTAATGGCTTTATTTACAGCAGTAACATTTTAAGCATAACATAATTGTGTCAGCCATTTAGAATAGCAAATGAGTCAGGATCTGATGCATGACTTCTACAAGCAAAGTCTTGTTGGTGTTTTGGGGCGGGGGAGGCCTTCTTTTTAAAAAAATACATCTTAATCTGTTTATGTCATTATCAGAAAGGTCATCAACTATGCCAAGGACTGATATCTTATTCCTAGTTTAACTGCAAATTCTAAATGCTTATGTGGTGTGCAGATTAGCTGCTGAAGAGCAGCCAGGAGTGGCAGGTGAACATGGCAGGGGATATTAGAAGTGACTGAATTTTGGAAATGGGATGGCTTTCTTAAAATAGACCAACAACATGAGTCATAAAGTGATTTCAGGGAAACTCTAACTCCTACTGTTAGATAGTGAAAGGCTATTCCCAAGGCTGAATCCAGAAAAAAGCAAGGTTGTGAGTATTGAAAAAAATCAGTGGAATAGACTGTCAGTCGATTTGCACCTTTTACATTGCTGTGCTTTATTAGAGTGTATGAAAATACTTGTGTAGATACAGTAAAACACATCTTATTGATTCACATGCCTCATGTTTACGAGAACAAATCCTGAACAGCCAAAGAAACTATCCTCTATTTCAACAGTTTTGTTTTGTGTGGAAGTGTGGACATTGAAAAAAGCTGATATTTGAGGAACCTGAAAAATGCTTTAAGAACATGCTTATATTTTGGAAATGTTGCAAGAACATAACAGGAAGCTGCCTCTCCAGGGGCCAGGTCTCACAAAAGGAAAACTAAAAACATGTACAAAAGACTAGTATGAATAACATGGCTCCCCTAAAAGCCCAATATGAATAGGATGCAAGAGGCAACTTTCCCTAAGGTCAGCATGACCTTAACTTAAATGTCAGTGTAGTAAAATCCATGGCTGACCTTTTCAGAAGGGGACATTGGTTTGGGGTATATTCAGAGCATTACCTTGGTACCCAAAGTTTAGCATTGCAGCGTGTGGCATCCAAAATCTGCAACTGCGTTTGAATTTTGTTCTTATTCTTTGTCCACAAAATTCATTGCAACATAGGGGCTGCTAGATTGTTCCTGCTCATCATTATTACTGACTTGTTAACATTTCTCTCTGTAATGGGTCTAAGGTTTATTAGTATGACATAACCTGGAAAACATTTCACCTTTTTTTCTTCTCTTGGCAAGAAAATGCTCCCATTCTGGGATGAAAAGATAACACAAATGAAACCAGTCAAGGATCATTACATTTGATAATCTGAAGTGAGAGATTAGTGTTGAACTCTGGACTGGTTCTTAAAAATGCAGGGTTTTATTCCATTTTCAGAACAAAATCTGCATCTACTAAGGTGTGGAGAGAGGGAAAGGATCAACACTGATTTTCCAGTCTCTCTTATGAAATATAGGTAGTACTGTCATGTTTGGCAGCTCAAAAATGTAAAGATTTGTACGTCACTACACCTTTTCCGCTGTCACTTTGTTAACATGAGAGTACAATACAGCAAGAGAGGGCTCATTAATTATTTCATATTCTTTGTAGTAAGACAAGCCTTTAATTTTAACTTTTCATTTACAAATATAAATCTAATTGTAAGGAAAAGGGGTCCTTCTCTCCCTGCTGAGCAAGGAAGCAGTGAAATACATTGAGCCAGCTCTCTGTCGCATGCCCATTACTACTGGGAGTAGCCAGGTACTGAGCCCAGAATTTGGCAAACTGAGATGAGATCAAGGCCGGTCCGTGAGTCCTTGCTCATATGCCACTCTTCTAGCTACTCTGCTAGCTGTGCTGTCCAGAACATACACCAGAGTTTTCTGATGCAGAGGGTTACAATTCAAAGGCACTCCTGGGATGCAGCATTCCCCCACAGCTCCGCTCTTTGTGAAAGATGGGCTGTCTGAGCTCAGCATTGCAGATAACACTCCCAGCTGCAGCCTTGTGCTATTAATGCCTAAGTTAGGCTATAAGACAAAGAAATCATCACACAATTGCCCATCGCTGGCTCTAGGTCCTGGGTACCCCTAAACCTGGGAACAGGAACTGCAAGGCCAGAGTGGAAAGTGAATGCAATACTTGCGGCTCGCCAGCCTCACTCCAAATCAGCTCTCACAGTACAAGCACTGAGGTGAATGAATTTATGTGTCACAAGCCAAAAAAAAACCCCAAACCAGAACAGTTCTTTGGCTAGAAACACAGGTACAGAGGTAAGAAAGAGCAACCAGTATTGCTACTGGAACTTCAGCTCAGAACCAGTAGGCACTTCCTGAAAATGTGGTTTCTCAATTGGCTTAAAATGATCCAAGTGTGTTTTGCTGCTGGAAAGGGTGTTACTGCTATTTTACCTGCCTCTGTCCACATTCCTCCATAGCTTCCATGCAAGTCTTTCTTCACGTTTTGCCATGAGACTGCACTGAGATTTAGCATCTCTAATTCTCAGTAATGTCTTTGAAGATTCATAAATTAGACATTTAACCAAAATTACTAATTTTAATGCTTCATCCCATGAATTATCTACTGTCTTCCATCTAATCTTCAGGAGGCTAATACACTGAAGAATATTAACATTATAGAGACATTAACTACTTAGAAGAAACAAAATGTACTGGCTACAGTCTAACATTCAACTCAGCACAAGGTAAAGTTTTTATTCACTGTGGAGAAAATGCTCTCTGTTGTCCAGGTTCCAGCTTGAACACATAAATTTCTACATGCTGAAAATCATATATTTATGTCAGAAGGGACCTCTGCTAATCTGGTCTAACCTCCTTCTAAAAGAAGAACTGTGTTAAAAGTTGTCCTGCTCATGGCTGTGTCCAGCTCTGTTCTGAGTATTTCCAAAAACAGTCTCCACAGACTCTCTGGGCACTTGTCCCAGTGCCTGGACACCCTCATGGTGATATTTATTCTTCCTTTCATCTAATACCCCTTGCTGCAGTTTGTGCCCATTGCCTCTTGACCTTGCAGTGGTGCTCTTCTGAGAACAGTCTGGATCCACCTCTGTATTGCCCTTCAGGCAACTTCAGGCAGCATTTAGAGACCTAAGCCTTCTCCAAGCCAGACTGCCTCAGGTCCTCACCCTCTCCTCACACATTGTGTGCCACAATCCACTAATCACACATGTGATCAGCGTCAAACATATGAAAAAATACCAGATGGTTTGTTTGTAGATCTTGAATGATAGTTGACATGGAAGCAGACAAATAGCTTTGAATGCAGGTTGAGCACTGCCAGACCCAGGGACATGGGATAATGCAAAGGGATAGTGTGCTCCAGAATATGTTACCCCAGTTCTCTTGCCTTCTGCCAACACGATGCCTGTGCCCTTTGCTGTGGTCACCCCTCCTCACAGCAGCTCACAACAGCAGGAACAGATTTGTGCATGTGCTCATGGAAGAAGCATTTTTTGAGAAATATAAGGTGCATTGTGGCAGATACCAATGTGAATTTGGGCAGAATGAGACAGAAGAGACACAGAAGTGATGGCAGTCTAAAGGTTTTGCTGTGAGCAAGCAGTGAGCTCCTGGTCCCCTGTCAATAACCTCGTTTAACCCCACTGGAACATTAAATATTATAGAATTGGAAAATCCTGAACATCCTTGTAAATTTTTTGCCTTTAACCTGTCGGTGAGTCTGATTTGATTAATTTTCAAATAAGGCCAGGTTTGCCTTGTATGAGGAGCTAATATGATAACTAAACCTGTTTTCAGCACAAGGGTGCAAATATCTTTTTCATTGTTCTTTCCAAGGCCTCCACACTATACAAGAGGCATTTAATATCAGTGTTCCAGGGGGTTCACTGGTAATGATCATGGCTGTGGATAAAAGACTTGTTAGCAAGCAATACTCTGTCACCCACTATTGTGCCATATCCAATATCTTACATTAAGGAGGCTTTAGGGGAAATAATAATAATTTTGAGGGGAAAAAAATTAATAGAAGTGGAGGTTTGGCAAAAATAAATGTTTTATCAGGAATAGCCCTTGCCAAACATAACATTTTCTCAGGAGCCAATCTTGGCAAAACGAATGTTTTATCAGGAGCAGAAGTTTGGAAAAAGTAACATTTTATCAGAATTGGAGCCTTAACAGAAAATGCCTTTTTATCAGGCATAAGGACCATGGCAACTTAAGGAGAAAAGCTTGCTGAAAGTAAAGTTTTATCAGAATTTTTGCTTGAGGAAAATGGTGTCACATGAAGGGTAGGAACTTTCCAGAAATAATGTTTTTTTAGAGGAAGAGGATGGATGAAAATAACATTTTATCAAAAAGAAGGGGGGAGGTATGGATTTAGTGAAAGTGGTATGCTAACAGCTTCTACCTTCCAATATGGGAAGATTTGCTCCTGGAAAAACATTATTTGCACACTGAGTACTTGCCCTAGCTAAAATGCTGGTTTTGACAAGCTGTGCTGCTGCTAAAATGTTATTTTTGGCAAGCTCACCTCTCAAAAAGATGTTTTTGAAAACTGTCTTCAGAGAGATGTGCAAATTGACTATAATACCTGCAGCAGAGCCAGGTACCTCTGTGAGCCAGCTTTTCATCTGTTTATTAGTTCTCCGTGGCCTCCCTTCTGCCTTTTGCTTTATGGTGATGATGTTGATGCACTGCACTTTGGATCCTGAAACACTGTTCTGCTTCCAAACGTAGCCCTCCTTCATCATTTTGTTTCCCTCGGCTGCTCACTGACTCAGAGTGGTTGACTCTTCTCCAAGTGTGTGTTATGCATCCTTTCCCACTGGGGCTCTCTCCCCACACCTGGAAGGCTGCTTAAGCCTGGTTTCCAACTCAGCAGTGACTTTCCAGTCAGCATTTGACACCACTGGGGTTGAGATGTCCCTCAATGCAATGAAGGACCCAGCGGCAAAAGCCAGGTGGGAAGGTCTTCATTGTCTCTTTTTTGGGTTTAAGAGGTCGATCACAAGAGACTGAATCTTTTTCAAAATGCACTCTCACAAAAAGGAGCATGAGAGAGGAAGAAAGTGACAGGTTGAGTCATTTAATGCAGGTCCATATCTCATCATATCTCAGTCATCCTGTATAATACATTCATCTGCTTCCCTGTGGAATTTTGGGGAACTACCCAAGTCAGGAGTCTCCCATATGTGTTATCTGTGGGTAACACCCCTATGAAGGAACTGGGATCATGCATACATGTAGGACTAGAGCCTATCAACAATTTGTTGTTTGAACGTAAAAGATGAGATGGAGAGCATCAATCACTATGACTGGATGGATTGGATTCTCCATGGACATGGCCAGAATTTGCAGGGCATTATCAGAATCACTCACTGTTTATTTACAATGTTACTGAGCACCAGTGGGAAGTCATGAGAAAGGCTGACTCAAGAGCTATTTTTAAGAAAGGTGACAGGTGAGAGCTGGTTATCACAGGCCACTCTTGCCCAGCCTTCCAGGTACTGTAAGTCTTCCAGCAGGAATAAAATGGCTGGCTTTGTTGAGAAGGGAGACTTTGTTGAGAAGAGAACTGATTTCAACTTGAGCTCTTCTTTTAAGGCTGTATCATAAACCATCCTGTAAGGCGGTGGTGAATAAAAACAAACAAGGATGTGTGATGAAGTATATTAAGTACTACACTTAAAACAGGATATGGGACATGAAAAGCACAGGAAAAAACCCCATAGATCTGACCAAGAGGACTGCAGGTTTCTTATTCATAAGGAATAATGTCCTCCAATGTTTCAACATTTTCCCAGTGCACATTGGCCTTTAATTCAGGTCCCACTGAAGCATTTCCTCATACAAATATTGTAAATTAATGTTATTTCATTGTAGTGGTTGTGACTCATCGCAGCTGAAGTCCCTGTTCTATGAGAGACTTATTATTTGTACTATGTTCCCCTGATTGTTGAGTTACTGATGATTTGTCACTGTATCCCCTAGTAAAGTATTTTGTTGGTCTATACTTTGAACTCTGCATGTGAGAAAGTTGGCAGTGCCTTTTAATGCCAGGTAAAATCTGGCATGTAGCTGGATCTAGGTCTAGGCTTTTAGAAGAAACCCTAGATACTTGAATCCATCTTTTGTGACTACCAACAGCAACTGGCAGAGACATTATCCACAAGGCAGGGTAAAGTGGATAATATCTGCTCTTGATAACAAGTAGCAGGACAGCCTGGGGAGTTGATGGTTTATTGGCTGACTAGGAAGGGTTTGGGAAAACTGTATGTGGATCTCTGACTACTGCATTTCGCTTCAGGTTTAAATGAATCTCACATGCCAAAAAAATTCTTACCCGAATACATTGACTAAATTTTGTTTTCAACTTGAAACTCTAGGAAACCACTTTCATGGAAATCTATTTGTATTTGGTTTCAACCAGGAGGAGTAAATGCTTTCCAGTTCACTGGACATTTTGCCCAGGTGACGTTAACCCAGATTTACAGCTGTGACATTTCTGCATACCTGACCCTGCTGGAAAGATTGACTTGGCTCTCCAGGGCACCTCATTCATGCCCTACAAATCCCACTGTAGTACAGCACTACCATAAGGGCTCTCCTGCAGAGCTGGGATGTTCTCTGCTTGCATTATACAGGTATAAGGTGGCTCTGAAGTAAAGTGCCCTGCCAATTTCAGTTTCAACTCACTCCAAGCTAGAGTATCCCTAGAGTGCACACTGCTCCCCTCCTTGGCTCTGCTCACAGCAGCGCTTACTCTGCACTGCCCTTAAACAGGCAAGAGAGCAACAGGTGCAGCATCCAGAGGGCATCTGCCCTGGATATTTTCTGCTGGGTTTTTTTGGTTATTATAAAATACTTATTAATAACATTGAGCTGTTGTTGTTCCCTTTTAATTTGATTTCCAAAAGGTGATTTGTAATATGGTGAGGGTGATCTAGCCTTGTGCATGTATTCAGAGGGGCAAGGGCTATTTGTTTCAGCTTACACAAATACTTTGCTTGAGCAGAACCAAAGTTGGACTACTTAACCCAAAAAAAAAAAAAAAGTTACATTCTGTGCATAAACCTAATCCCAGTGCCAAGTAGTTTCTGTCTGAAATTGTCTGAATTGGCTTCTTCCTCATGTAGAATCTTCCTGTGCATCCCTAGCTATGGTCCTATCATAGTCTTTCAGGACACACTGTCACAGAAGGATCCACAAGACCTTAGACCTCCTCACCAGAAATGACTTTCAGGCCAATACCATGTGTTTATTATAGTAAGCTATGTCATTGACGCCAGGGGGACAAGGGTTTGGCTCTTGGCTATTGAAATTGCCACTGATCTCTGTCTAAATAGCTGCTGCATTTACAGCTAGGCAGAAGATTTTAACAGCCGTGGAACAACAACTGAAGGGAAAACTCATAGCATTTAAAGAAAAACTTGATTTAAAAAATTATTTATATTTTTGAGAACAGCAACACATAAAAATTTAGCCTCTCCCTCAGAGCTTGTAGTTCTCAAACTCTTAGTATTGTAATAGCCTGCAATGCAAACATTATATTCGGTTCTCTTCCCCTCCCTCATTCAGGCCTTTTTTGTCTTCCTTAAGAAAACCACAACACAAGGAATATTCATGCCTTGTTTTCACTACCTACATTTCTGTCTCTGAAGGCAATTGCAATGATACATTTAAACAGCTGATAGAGATCTTAACGTGTAGTCTGTAGCTTCAGAAACCTTACTTCTCCAGCTTTTGTAAATGTTACGTTATTTCTGGGGTTTTGGTGTGGCTTTTTGTTTTCTTTTGTTGCTGTTCTTTTGGTAGTAGGGCGGTTCTGTTTTGTTGATGGTGGTTTGGTTTTGTGCTTTTTTGTTGTTTGGTTTGCGTGTTTTTTTTAATCGCTTTAATAAAGAGCCAGGAAACTCCTTCAAGAAGTAGCCTACCATTCTTTTAGAAAGTTCAAGCAGCTTTCAGGCCTAGGATCTACCAGACTTGACTGTTGCACAGTATTTCTGTGATAACCATAGCATGCTGTTTAGTAGAAAATATAGATCTGAGCAATACATATGTATAGGTACATTTTTAAGTGTGCAAAGCTCATCTCATGGACTGGATGGTGTTTTCCCTCCAGCCCACTGCAGGGAGCAGGGTTTGGCCTTCCTGCTCCACAATCCCGCCTCTCCATCCTGAGTGGCAGCCTTGCTGCACTGGGTACAGAACAGACAGCATTTTTCCCTCCTCCTTTGAATTTTCCTCTCTTTGGGGCTTTAAGTGAGACCATTAGTGTTATTGAACTTAGCATTTGGCAGTTTATATATGATAAAGGGGTTATTACACAGTGATCCCTGTATGTTTGGGTCAGCTGTGGCAATCAATCAATGGACACTTTGCCTTTGACAGCACATGCTTCCATAAAAAAAATTCTCTGGCAGAGCCCTGTTAGCTAGTAATGACACAGTAACCTCTGTCAAGTAATATACTTGATAAATTTTGCATGTGCTGTTGACTGACAGAAGCTCTGGCTTCCTGTCTGACCAGCATACACAGGCATCAAAGAACACAGAAACCTCTTTCTTCTCCCCAAAAGGAGTGCCTAAAATCCATGTGGGTAGAGTCAGACCTTCCTCTGAGTGGGGAATAAAACAATGCTGCACAAGGGAGAGACGCTTTTATGCCTTTACAAAGCTAAACTTGCTCTTTCCCCTTTCCTTGCCTTTCCCTGTCATTCACAATTATCCAAAACTTGCCGTCTTCGCACACTTGGCCATGCACAACACCCGCCAGTGTGAGTGGTCCAGGCTGAGGGGATAAGTGTCTCCTGTCTCTATCTCTGGGATCTGGCTGCTTGGCTGCCCTTTGTTTAGTCTGGGTGGAGGCAGTAATTGTCTGCAGCTGCGGCTCCTGCTCCCTCGCTTGCTTGGATAGCTCCGGAGGTACAGCCACGGAGGCATCCTGGGGTTTCTTAGCTCGCTGATGCTCACCAAGATGTTGGTAGAGCCCAGCAGTGGACAGCCAGCCTGAGTGGCTGGGGCTGCTGCTGGCAAGCCCAGCTTGCTGCTGCTGTCAGAGCAGGCACCCGAGGCGTGCACGGCTGCGGGGAAGGCTCCTTGGCCATACAGACCTCCCTCGACATCTGTCCTGTTTTGGGTCAGCAGCTCTGCTGGGCTCTCACCTTGCAATGCCCTGACCATGCGCTGAGAGGCACAGGGAGATTCCTGGCCAGCCACTTCACTGGTGTCTTCTCACCATCATGGGCAGGCCACAGGGCACAGCAGGCTTAGACCCTTCCTCTTTCAAATGCTCCTTCGATACCAGTTTGCATTTCACCATAGATACTGATGGCTGTTTTTTAATGGGTTATGAAAAATTAAATTTCCTTGTGAGCAAGCGGAGCTCACATGAAAGAGTCATAAACCCATTTGCTACTTCACTAATCACATGTATCTGTTTGTTTTGGATGGAAGAGGTTTTCATCATTTGCTTCCACAGGAGCACAATCTGATTACGTGGGATTAAGCCTGACATCCTAATCTTAACTGCATCCATACCTCAAGACCATCAAGTTGTGTGATCCCAGCTCCTGCACTTTGCTATGAAAGGCAGGCCCATGAGGGAGGAGCTCGCAGCAGTACCCCACTGTCATTTACCATATGGACTAATTGGAGTGTAATTTAAAGAATTTCCAAACCTCTCTTGCCAACAGGTGTTTTTTAGGGTGTACCAATCAAAACAACCCTGTTTATGGAAGATGATATTTTAAACCAACATGCAGGCTGCAATAATAATGGCACAGTTTCTCAGCAATTGCAACATCCCTCAGTGAAAGCTAGCAAGAATGAGAAAACATAAACCTAGACTCCAATTGCATGTGCACTTGTGTTCAAACCATTGCATTTAGAAAATGCATTTTAGAATAGCATTGCATTTAGATTAGCATTTTCTGGCTTTAAAATACTCTTCTAGTTTCCATACAGATATCTACTAATAGCAGTAGGGGTTCCTTTGGGACAACCAAAGCCAAATGTGTAGTGAAATAGAGTCTGAAAGATTGTCTAAACAGGAATTTTCTATGTCTGTATTTTCAATTTGCTATGAACACACTTCATGCTTTCAAGAAAAATGCAAAATGATGACACAGGCAGTTAAATAATACTCATCATCCATCTGTCATTCATTAGGTAAATGACCACTACAGAACTTATGGTATAATAGATCTTCAAAATACGTTTCTGCGTTCTTTCTCTCCAACCTAAACTTGGAAACCATATGAGATATGTTGCATGGAAAGATTTTAATTATGAACAGAAAAGAGTATCTCAAATTAATCAGCATAATGACAAGTGCTAAACTTTGGAAATGTAACCAATATAGCAATCCAAACCAGCCTTAAAACTTCTGAGATGCAGAAGATTTAAAAATGAATATTTCTTTTTGTGGGATAGGGAAGTCTTGATGAGATCATTTTATATGGTGAAGTATGTGGTTGCACAGAAATACTGCTTCATTTATTCCCAATGGGAAACATAATTTTCAGTCAGAAAATTTAAAAATTATAATTTCAAAAATATGTTTGGGGAATACATTCATAATCAGTTCAGAAGTAATTTCTGATGGAGACAGATCTTCTGAAAAGACCTATTTCAATCATTTTTCTGCTACGTAAAGAGTTCAGTGTCTACATATGATGATTAATTAGCTACATTCCATCTGACTATTCATTTTGTGGAGCTTGAAATAATGAGGAAGTATTGTTGTAGGTGGACTTAAACTTTCCCTTAGAATATAGGGTGGGAACAAAATTCTGGGTTTTTTCTATAAAGAGTATAAGCAGAATGATTATTTCATCCCCTGTAATTAAAAGTTTGCTGTTGAGTATGCTCCCGTTCTCTCTCCCTCTGCATTTAAAATCTTACAAAAGAAATTCAATTCACTACAAAAATAGTCTTAAGTAATATTTTCAGAGAACTATAAGCTGTTCTTCCCCATCTTCCAACTGCAAACATGGTTGGAATATAGTTGTAAGCAGGATGAAGGATTAAACAAACAAAAAAATAATGAAAAGTGAAAATATACACACTCTGCAAAAGCATGGTCAAATACATTTTGCCTTGTATAAACTTCACCCAGTCTACGTGGGTTTTAACATATTTCCATGACTTTAAATAAGAAAACATCTTAAAGCACAGCCCATGGGAAACCCAAGCTTGATTAGTTTTACCTTTTAGTACAGCCTGCAGAGTGTAAAACACAGCACATCAGAATTGAATTTGTCATCTCCAGACCTCACAAGAATTTTAGGAACTAAATGGTTAGGAAGCATCCTGGTACTTCTCTTTGCTTTAATCATAGTAGAAGTTTCAATTTAAACATTCAGGAAATCTCCCTTATTTAAAGCAATCAACTCATTGCTAACAGGGTCTGGTACTGTGTTTAATTTTTTGGCATCATGCAAAACTTGATTGGTTACAGCCAGTGTGTGAACAGGTCCTCTCCCTCCCCCTTCTCCCGGGAAAACGTAAAATATCCCCAGATCTTTGCTGTACTCTTATCATCCCTACACATCCTATTATCTACCCAAACCAATGAGCTATTAGTGCAAAACCTCGATGAAAAGTGCTCATATTAACTAATATACCCAAGGAAAACCTTGTTGCCAAATAGTTCTCCTGCATCTTTCAGCTGCAAAAACTTAAAATCCATTTTTTTTTGTCCAGTTATATAACTTTCTTGACTGTGCCTCGTCTCATCTGCTTAGCTGTATATCCACAATACTTTTCTAAGATTGCAGCCTACTCTGGATGAAAGAAGAAAGCAGTCACCTTCCTTTCTTCTTTGAGCTGTGGTGTTGGTATTCACAGAAAATAGGTTGCATGGTCAGAGAAAGAACTTTTGGTAAGCCCTTTGATGGCTGTCAGGTCTAACATTTTAAGATAAGCACTGACAATTGACCACAAAATAAGACGTAACTCCCAGCTAAAGACAATCGGTAGGCTGGACCATAAGTAGAATTTAATATGCCATTTTCACAATTATGTCATCTGATAAAATGTCTACAGTCAAATCTCACAAGGAAACCACAGAATTTTAGGAAATTCTCCAGAGAGGTTGATGATGCCTTGGCCCAGTCTTCTCTAACTCCGAATTTCACTTACAAGACCCAGGTCTGTGGATGTGAGTCCATCAGAGCTTGGGTGAGATCATGCCAGAAGAGCTCACACTCAGGGAAGGATGCCCAGAACCAGATAGGTTTGAAAAATACCAAGAAATAAATAAAGTTTGAGCCATCTTCTTGGCATATTTTGCCACAGGACAAGGCAAAAGGTAATGCTACAATGCACAGCTACTCCAAAAAGTGTAAAATCAGGTTGCCCATTAACTTTTGTGTGCAGCTCTTTGGAGCAGCAAATTCAGTGTCTCACACAGGAAACCACTGAGCTGCAGGCAACCAAACTACAGCAATTTCATCTTTCGTCTTTCCTTCACAATGCTTTTATTTTGAATAAGTATTTTTAAGTGTTTTTTTCCAGCCAACATCCACCCTGTGTTGAATCCCACAGAGAGAACAAGAGTGATAAGCAGACTGCGCTGCTGCTCACAGTGACCATATTATGCTTCCATAACACTTTTTCCTTGCTGAGTTTTACTCAGGTGGCAACAAGGTTCAGGCAACTTTTTCTTTTTTGGGGTAGGGAAGGATAATTAAACAGTTTTATTTTGTGTCAAAATGTTTGGGGTTTTTTTTTTCCACTCATTTTAGTATGTTCTCATGTGACTTTTCTGACGCTGTCTGGGTGGTTTGAAAGATAGTCTCACAAAGCAGGAAAGATGCTGGAGAAGAGGTTAGCTGAGAAGTACATTAGTTTTCTAAGGAACACAGCTTCAATTTTATACAACTAACACTAATTAGAAGTGGTACGTAAATGCTCAAGTACTTAGTGTTTACAAACAAGGATTTCAGTGGATGATGTAGTACCAATAAAAATGCACCTTTTCAGATTCATATGCTGTATCTAGTATTTCCAAAGTCTAGAAAAACTCTGACTTGTTTTCTCATTTGTGAGCATACTTACATCAGAAAGCTTGATGAATAATAATGCTGAAATACCCATCAGAAAGAAATTACTCCATCTTCCTGAATAGGTATGGACACTTTTGAGACCAAATTTACTCCAGTAAGTTGTTGCAGTTCCCACAAGTACTTCCAATATAATTTTTTTTTTATTATTGTATTGTCTTATATTTTTCCTCAACTTCGTCCAGACATTTAGATTCAAATACAAAACTTAGGACCAGGAACATGGAAGCTATTTGTCTAACTCCTTGAAATACTAAAACTTATATATGTATCTCTGAAAGCTACTTTCTACTACAGGTAGGAAAACTCTCCCCTTTTAGTTGTACAGGGATTGCTACAAATGCTCCTACTTATAAAAGAATCAGCAGAATTAAAATCAACATAATAAAATATCCATAAAATGGTAAATATTGGATTTATGCAAATAGTAAGATTGTTGACCCTGTATCAGGAAAAGCTTTCATATTGACTGCTTAAGGTTATTTCTTCAGTATCACTTTCCCAGTCTAAAACTGAACCATCCTTGACAGTGCTTTGAACAGGGAATCTGTGCTCATCTGATCACAGCTAAAAAGCTGATGTGAAATAGTCAGAACAGCCCTCAGGCTTGTGCTGAGGAGTTGACATTTCCCGGTGTGAAACTGTACTGCATTTCTCATCTTGCAGCCGTTCCCTTGCCTACAGCTGCAGACTACCAAAAAGGAAGTAGATGATGTATCCTAAGTCCTCTCACACTTCTGGAGTGGAGATGAACCTCCACATAAAGCTCCTGCTTTATGACTCTGCTGACCAGTTTTGCATATGAAGTCCAAAACCAAGAACAGATGAATTTAGGTTCTTGTTTGCAAGAGGCTTAGCCTCAAATTCTGCTTTCAACGATTTGGTAGATTTCTATTCTTTATTCTGGATCAGCAGGTTTTTGGCCTTTATCTCATATAGGTAGTCATGTCAAATTGAAAGGTGTGAATCTGATAGGAAAAAAAGTCTAAGCAGAGGTTATAGACAGGATATGCATAGTATGAGGAATTAAACCTGTATGGAATGAAGATTTGCAGTGTGGTGTTTCTATGAAGGAATATATCCATATTAAATAACTTGAACTTTAGAAAAACCTTGAGTCTTAATGAAAGCTAAAAAACCCCTCACATTGTAAAGACGGAAATCTCTCAACACAAAGGCCTATGAGGTCAAATTCCAATGCTTTCAATAATTATTGTATAAATCTGGATTAAAGTCTTTGAAATCAATGGGCTTTCTTTATTGGCACAACTGTGGAAAAAAAATTGACCCACTGAAAAAACAATGTTAATAAACATCTATCTAGACAATTTTAAGATGAAAGAAAGGTCTGAGACATTAGATGCAATCTCTTATAATGATTAATACACGAGAAGATTTATAGGTTCAAACTTCCAGCTCAGATATTATATTTGGATTCTAGAATAATATCAAGAAATTTATTGCCAATGCCCAAACTTTCATAGAATATTGTTCTTAAAGATACATAGAGAATAGTAAATCATATTTTTAAATTCTTTTGTCATATTCTTTGCTGTACTGAAAAAGTTGTTTCACACATTACATAGGCAACCAGCAAGACACGGTACAGAACATTTGCAGTCTACAATCATCCAGAAAGGAATGACCAAGTTGAGAGAAAGATGAGAAAGGGTTAACAGAGAGAAGGTGTATACTGGAAAGATCACAACATAGCTGAACCATGTTATGTCATTGGAAGGCCTACACTAATACTTTTAGATATTTTCTGCCTTTTTAAGGTTTTCTTAAACATGTATATAAATAAACTGATTTATTTACCGTGAGTTATATAGTAAACATAATTAAAACAAAAATATAAAAATCCGTTTTAAACACAAAATGGACTAAAATACTTTAAACAATAATTTTTGTGGTTTTCATTTAACCCTTTCGGATAACAGGAGCTTTTCCTACTGTACATGGCTGAATGTGTATTTGCTTGCTAAGAGAAGAGAGAGATTAGAAATTCTTACGTAACTTAGCAGACCTGTAACTTTAGTAGCTAAGTAGACTTGACTACCTGTGGAATTTATTTCTCTATGTATTATACCCCTGCTAGAATTAAATTTTAAAATACCCTAACAAAATATACTTTTCCCTTTTTTTTCAGATGTTTTTTACTTTAATTTTAGCTTGTTGTGGCACACTTAGAGCTAATTTTCATAGGCCTTGTTTAAATTAATTGACCTTGTGGAATTTTCCACTGGCTTCAGGTTGTAGCACTCAACACCTCCAGATGCAGGCTCTGAGGGTCTTGCCTGAATTAAGTCATCTTCAACAGTCAGACATGAAAACTGCCATGTATAAAACCAGAGGCTTTTCAATGGATTAAGTTAATGAGAAGAATCATCATCAGTGACCAAGATTCTCAATTCCCTTAAGTGCCAGTAACAGTAAAAGAGGTCCTGAAATCCTGGGATACCAGAGAGTGGAGGATTTCTGTAAGGAGCTGTAGACCTTCTTTGCTGGAAACACCATCAGAAACAAATGGGAGGTAGACAGATTTGTGGAAGCAAGGCTGGGGTGGGCAGTGCTTTGGTCTAGAGGATAAACCCAGAAGGGGCTGCATCCTGAACCTCTGGGGATGGCAATTCCACAAACACTTAAATTCCTCAAACTTAAGTTCTTCTTATGCTTTGGCCATTTGATCTGAGCTGTATGGTTTTCCCTCTGTGTTGAACTCAGAAAGCAAAGAATCCAAAAGATGGGGACACATGAAAAATTTCGGTCATATTTCTCTGAACACCACCTTTGCCCAAGAGGTCCATATACTAATAATTCACTTTGTAGTAAGACAATCTTTATTAAGGTCAAAATAAGATTGGAAAAAAACCATAAATCTTTCTCATAGTGAAGAATAACGTCAAGCAGGGGAATAAATATAAACTGACACATAAATTACAATCAGAATATATGTATAAAATCAGCAATACAATATGATTTGTGAGTACAGCCTATGATCCAAAGTGCTGGTAGGTCCAACAAGCACATGTAATTATAATAAAGCCAGGCTTTCCAGAGTGGCCTATTTGGAAAACATACATTACTATTAGGTTGCTAGTGCATTCACTGGATGTAAATCAATCTCTTCACTCTATGTGCTGACAATGACAGCTCTGGACATGACAAAATTTTATGATATCAGACCATCAGCACTCCCACCTGCAGTCTTCATTTATTATTTGTATGTTTGAGTTTTTGACCAAGAGAACTCCCAAAAATGGCAACTTTCTGCTGTCTCAGTGTGGCCTTCCTCTTATTATACAGCCTTTTCCTTTAACCCTCACTCTATTAATTCCTGCTGTTTTGCCTGTCATTAACTTTCCTTCTACATCAGACAAAATCACAATCGGTTTCAAAAGACTCCTTTTTTTCATTACTGGCCAGAGAGGTTACAAAGTTGTTACCTGACAATGAAGCATGTAGCCTGGCTATTTGACTACAATGAGACCTTGAATCCAAGGTGGGATTGGATGGGGCCTTGACCAACCTGATATAGTGGAAAGTTTCTCTGACCATGGCTGGCGGGGGTTGGAACTGGATGATCTTTAAGGTCCTTAGAGCCCAAACCAGTCTATGATTCTATAGAATCATATTTTATAGAATCTATATTCTGTTTTATGCTTGAGAACGGCTTTGGGGAAGCCCTGTGCCAACAGTCGTCCAAGGCAACAAGACAAATTATTCCTAGATAGTTTTCTTTCAGCAGGGTACAAACACTCAGCAAGGACTGAAGTTTAGCCTGTTCTGACAATCCATTTTGCCATGATAAATGTCCTTGGCTTGCCTGAGTCATGAAGTTTTGGCAGGGGGGTTGTGCAAAGGTGTGGGAACTGTGAGGACATCTCTTTGTGTCTCATTTTTATAAGTTGGGTTTTCAGGCAAACCACAAAACACATCAGTTAGAGGGATGAGGCAATTTAGCTATCGTTGGTTTCAATCTCATCTGTACTAGAGGTTTCTTAAATTGCTCTGAGTTTTTGCCCAGTGCTTGCAAGTGAAACAACTCTGTGTGCAGTTCAGGGGAGCAGCCATGTCACAAGCGTCACTCCAGTGTGACGCAGAGGGCAAATGACACGAGAGAGCCTGCAGCAACATCCAGGTAGGGATGAACAGGAGGAAGCTCTTGGGCTTGTGATTCCCGATGAGTTCATTGATTCAAACTGGAAAAGAAAGAGATAAGAAAGGTCAGCTGGTGTTACTGCTTTCCTTACTGTCCTATGTCTCTGGAGTTGTGTTATTGTCCATGGGTTATGGTGAATGAACTCGGTAAATGACTTATGTCATGCCCTAATTTGTGCTTCCAAAGGAGGCTAGTTTAATTAAATTACAAGACAAAGACATAAAGGGGACATATCCTTCTCTAATTCAGAACAGTTACAAATTTCATTAGTAAGATTCAGAATGGTTTACAATTCTGTGCTTTCATCTTGAAGATCTGGACAATATCAAAAGTCAAATATAAAAGCCATTGTCTCATCCAAATAGACCCTCATCTTAGCTTCCAATTGCACACTAGAGATCCCATAGTTTCCTCTCAAAACAAGTTAAGGTGTAGAAAACATTCTTCCCCCTCCTTGTGTCCCCATAATCCCCTGACTGCTTGCTCTGTCACTGCCTTCACTGTCCTCCCTGTACCTGAGCCAGCTAAGCAGGGCAGGGCAAACTGCAGCAGCTTGCCTTTGGGGGGGGCTTGATAAGTGACCTTTGGACTTCATCTGCTTTGTTTCGATCCTTTTAATTTTGTTAGAGGCTGTAGTGAATCTCTATCTTATTATTTTAGGGAAAAGGAGTTGCTTTTTTATATTTCCTCCAAAGTTTCACCAATGAAATATGTGAAAACAGAGTGATGAAGCTGTAGATTGAGCAAACTGATAAAAGGAAACTCTTACATGACCTCAAAAAGCTTCTTTTTCTCCCCCACTCCACGTTTCTTCTTGTTTCATCAAATAAAAGAATTTATTTATTTCTTCTTGTTCCTACTTTGGAGTGCTTTTGTTTATCTTTTTTAAAGGACAACTGTTTCTCATGCATTGAAGGTTGCAGTTGGACTTAAGCAGCTTATCCTACAGCATGAAATGTGAGGATTTTTTCCGTACATAGAAAGGTATTTTATATACTGTGACTTTGGTGGGAGGTTATTTTTTTGAAACAGTTCATAAAATGACTGTGTTGTGACCGGAAATTATTTCTAGAAGTCAACTACTAGGTAATTTCTCCCTCCTGCTCTCATTTATATTTTCTTTATAAGTTTAGTGAAATTAATACTGCTGAAATAACATATTTTTGGCTTCACTAATAGGAACATAAGAACAAATTAACTGAAGGTCAGTGAAGTTTCACTGTGTTACCCATGGTTCTGTCAATCTTTCCAGTCTTCGGGTTTCTTTTAATTTCATTGTGTATATTGTGATTTTCTTTACCTTATATTTAAATCCGTATGCAACGCAAGCTGAAGGCGCAGGTACAAAACTTTGAGTTCACTCTGAAAAAGGACATCTTGTTTCCATCTTTCTTTTCCCTTCTAATGATGATGATCTCACTGCTTTTCTGTAGCTGAAAACCACATTTGTGACTACCAATCAGTCACAGGCTTTAGGCCAAGTGTCACTCACATCTTCAGCCTTCTACGCCACTAATGATCCCTAAAATCCCCCTGGGGTTACAATATTTGCACCTTCAAACCTAGATAGCTAAGGAAAACCAAAGCAGGCAAAGCCTGCTGAATTATTTTGGCATTCAAACTGCTTTGCAGCACTGAGACTGCAGGGATACCAGTTCCACTCAAAGAAAGCCAGTCAGTAATGAAGTCACCAGCCTTGTGTCAGTGCAGCGCACTGAGCTGCCAAAACGCTGCCTGCTGGCTCTTGCTCCTCTCTGTTTCCTTTGTCACTGCTCCTTCGTGTCCCCCAGTCTCCTTTCCACTCTGATGATCAGGGCAACTCAAGGAAAAGGCTGTTTCAGAGACTCCAGCTGTGCTTCTGAGAGGTTTAGCATCTTCCATCATCCCAGACATTGAACTGGATGAATGAAAACATGATCATACAGCAAAGAAAGGGAAAACCTCTTGGAAGGTTTGTGCATCTGACAGGGACAAAGAACTTGCATGCTATACATAATTCTCATTTAGTCAATTCTAGAACAAGCATAGTCTCCTATGATATTTTGTAATGCACAAAGGCACAGATGAAACTATCCCTACCAACACAATCTTAACTTATTCTTTTTTAACTTGGAGCAAAGAAAAGCAACACATTTGCACACGACTTTACCTAATCCTCTGTTTGAGAATTCTAAGGAGCTAATTAAAATTAATGCTGGAAATTTTGAGAAAAAGCCAACAGAAAATAGAGCACCAAGATATAAAAAAATAATAGGTGGAATCTTAATTAAAGGAATTTTTGGTCATTCTGGAGTCGTTTAACAGCAGCAAAACCAATTCTGTTTGGTAATTTTTAGACTTGGAGAGTTACTGTGCTTTGGGAGAAGCAGAAGAAATGACAAAATCATGTGCTTAAAATTATGTAAAAATAAGTAAGCAAGTCTTGAAATGAGAAAAACTCCCTTTCTACCTACCATGTCCATTGTGACTGCCTAGATACGCACTTCTGAGAAGGAATCAAAATCCACATGGTGGCTTACCATGGCAAAAGAGAAAAAAAATTGACACAGAGAGATACTTTGCTGTTCCATTATACCATTAATCAATTTAGAGCTGCTGCAACCCCTTTTGCCCAGGGAAGGAGGTATTTCTCTGCAAGTCTCGTTTCTTAGCTTTATTAAACTGTGAATACAAGAATCATGCATGACCTGCAAAGGATATAAGGTCAGCTGGGTTACATCACTTTTGGTATGCGAACCAGCTGTCAAAAATGCAATAACTGTACACTCTGGGAGATTATGGCGCTGGAGAACCCTAGCATAGGCAAAGCACAGAGAGTGATTTTTCAAAGAGGTGTGTGCTGTCATCAACGTCGGAGAGAGAAGCAACTAAATTCGTTCAGTGGCTTTTGAAAACATATCTTGTAGCAGCAAGAGACACACAACCTTTGTAATTTAGCTTTTCATTTAAAAATGGCAACTTTTGTAGGAAGTTTTTGATACTGTCATCTTGGTAAGGAACGGAGCCCCAGTACACAACTTCTCAGTGCTTTTCAGGTCATACTAAAGTCTCCAAACTATTCAGAAGTCTGTCCTACTTCTGCCACTCTAATACTGTAACACACACACAGCCAATATCTCACTGCTAGTTTATCCAAAGTGTGTGACAATTTGTGATGCATTTGCAAACTATTTTGATCAATCATACAAACCCCATGTAACCAAATTAAGAAAATTCCTCCTTAACACTTAACAATTCAGTGTAGTAATAACCATAATAATTATAGCAGAATGGAGAGTTCAGTGAAAATTAGGTATGAAAATAGATAGACAATGCATTAATAAGGTCAAAACCAGAAAGGCATTTGGGGTCTTTACTGCCAATCATGCAATGTCAGCCATTCATCTTCACTGAGGGGAGTACTCCAAGTGGGTACTGGAACTTCAACATGACTTTTCAGAGTTCTGTGTAAGTCCTCTCAATTTGATTTTTGCTACACATTAACCATTGTTTCAGAATGGGTGGTGTTACTTATGCCCTAAATCACCCATTTGAAATGGAGCTTGGATTTCTTTATTTGCAATCTGCTTCAGCAAGCTGTGGTTGTTCTTTTTTCTTGCAAATACAGTAACAGTAAAGACACTGAACAGCATACCTGAAAGTGTTATGCAGCCTCTATTAAAATCCTGATTCTCTAAGGAAGTGCATTTTCTGTATACACACATGTATCTCACTAGCAGCTGTTCCCAACTACATTGAAGTCTCTTATTTTCAGGTTTTTCCAACTGCTTTCCCATGCCTTTCTTTTTTTTCCCTACTGACAACCATGTCAGATAAAAATATTGTCAGACTAGCTTCTAATGGCTTTGAAATGTATCGTAAGAGTGAAAAAAAAAAGCATTTCAAGAGACTGATTTGTTTCTTATGTTAGTCTGGTATTTTTGGCAAAAAAGTTATGAAAAAAAACAACCATGAATCTTTGAATTTTTGTTGTGTGAATGACAAAATACAAACCTCTACAAAAAGTACATAATTTTTGAAAAAATATTTCTGTTACAAAATGCAGATAGAAGACTTGTGTGTAGGTAGAGGTGTGTTTGACTAACTAAATTTTTAATAAGAAAAATGTGCACCTTTATCACTGTATTCAGTGTAGAAACTGCGTAAATCAATAAATGAACATTGTTACCCCAATAATGATTTCTCACTACAAAAGCAGCAGCAGGAAGAAAAATGCCAAGTACTTTACCAACACCAACATGTTAGAAGTTTCAGGTCCTCCATTTGAATGAATGATAATAAAACATAAGGCATTAGTCATACCAAGTACCTTGTAAATTCCATGTAGAATCAATTGCTGGAAACTCTGTGGTAAAATACTATAAACAAGAAAAATATGTGTAGAAATTAGACTGACTTACTGGTGGAAAGATGGGCTACATTTGTAGGTATTCTTTTCAAAGCATCATTCAACCAGCTGTACCCTGTACATATTCAGTATTAGCATATATCACTAATGTGTACATATAGCAATGAGGTGTACTCTGGGGAAAAATGAAGTTTTATGACACATTTGCTGTTCAGTTTTCTTTGTTAGATTACTAAATGGTATTGACTCATTTTAAGCTCCAGCTCTTCACTAGAAATATTTGTATTATTTCAGCCTATTTCCCAACAGTAGTGATATTCCAACCAGGATTTGTGAGACTGTAAAAAGTACCTAAGAAAAGTAAATGTAATGGTAGATGAACTAATTTTACTGTGCAGAAATTCTGTATTAGAAGATTTTGAGAAAAGATCCAAATATCTGAAAGCAGTAAGATTGCTATTACTGTATCAGTAAGACAGAAAACATCCAGAACATAGTTCTGTTTCATGAAAAAGCAAGATTGATTTGAGAAACTCAAGATGGATGGAACTCTACAGAACAGTGGAGATTTTTTTCCAAGTACTTTCAAACATACTTTCCTCACAAACTGAATTATACTTATCTTATTTTCGTCTTATTCTTTCTCTTTCTTCTCTCTTCCATTACCACAGGATCCCCACTTTCTTTAGTGTCATCACTTTTTCAACATTTGCAATATATTATCATGTCCCCTTGTTAATAATCACATAGACATAAAATGCTGGTAGTATTTTAGGAGTGTCAAAAGCTTCTCACTGTAGGAATGCTCCCAGCTTCTTTCACCAAATAAAAACTTCAGGCCTTAACTCTGGGTTTGGCTTCCAAATCTTCTTGCCTCATCACAGCTTTCAGAAGTGCAAATACCTACTGTAAATATTTCAGTATTTCAGTAGTGCAAATACCAATTGTAAATACTACCATCATTGTTCATAATGATAAAAGATTGAAGTCTTTATACAGAGATGTTTCAGACTGGCCTCCAAACTACTTGTCTCTGACAGTATTTTTCAGCAGACAATAAATTCAGTGAAATATGTGAGGGTTTTTTGTACAGTGAAAAGTCTAGTGTGCAATTATGAGACTGCTTTTGGCCAAAATATTGGAGAAAATACAGTGTGTTAAAGCACGGAAAAGATTTTTGCATGGTATTTTTATTTTCTGAATCCCCCCAATATTTAAAACAACCATCAAGGAAGAAGAAGAAAAAAGATTGCATTATCCTGGTAATGATACAGAGGAGAGCTGAAGAAAACTTTTAAGGTTTCTTGTCTAAATAATATGAGACAAACAGCTGATATAGTCTCCAAGTTCCCAAAGGAGGCCTGACCTAGTGTCTATGTGTATATCTCTTGCATCGTAATGCTTCAGCAGCAGGAATGTGTTGATCTTCAAAGTTCCTGTTGCCCCTTTTTACAGAAGGGATGGTGGGGCAGAGAACACAGTGGCTCCTGGTTCACAAACTCTGCCAGTGATGGAAAAGCATCAGTCCTTCCTTCCTCTCATCCCACATCATCGTTGCCCTTCTCTGTGTGCCACCAGAAACCACCATGAATCAAATCCTGAAATGGAGATGTTCCTGTGTTAAAAATGATTTTTTTTTTCTTTTTTTTTATGGAGGGGGAGACAGCTGAAACAGACCTAGCACATGCATGCCCTGCCTTGTGTCCTGGTGTAGCACCTCTGCTGACTGAATTGCTGCTTTTGGTGGCAGCTCTGGACCTCCTTAGCACAGAAAATTCTGTGTTAAATCCTGTGTGAGACTCCAGTGTGCTTTGTGCAAAGGTGACTCTGGTAAAGCAAGGAAGCTGCAGCTGCAGGTCCCAAACTGCAGGCAGTAACTAATGGCTGCATTAGCCTTCCCTTCAGTGCTGAGCTGGGAATTACCCTAACTTAAAGTATAAGTTTCTAGAGCTACAAAGCACCTAGCAGTAGCCAGCAAAAATTTATTAAGTGCATAGGTAATATGAGTAATCTTATTAACATCCTTCCAGGATTAACTCTCATATTACTGAATTTACTGTATGCCAATAGTATTTAAACAAAGATCTTTAGCTGATCCATTTTTATTTTGTTTGTAAAAATAAAAAAACAAAACAAACAAAAAAAACCCCATAAAGNACCCCAAAAAAAAAAAAAAAAAAAAAAAAAAAAAAAAAAAAAAAAAAAAAAAAAAAACAAAAAAAACACACCCAAAGACACCCAAAGGACAAAGGGCGAAACAGAGCCCATTATAGGAATTGTCACTGGAACAGTTTAAAAATAATTGAATGTGTAGCTGTGAGAATAGCCTACAATGTAAAGTAGCAGCAGTTATAATATTTCTTCTCTCTAGGGAAGATATAGAAGAGGGTGGGCTGGAATGAAGGCAGGATATACCTGCCAGCATTTTGTTGGCACATACATATACAGAAACATCTTTTCCATCTTATCCTGAAACTGTGGGCATTTGGGAAGAGTGACTTGGCCATATAAAAGCCCCCTGTAACAGTATGTCTTCAGAGTGGAGTTATTTTTTGACTCTTATTTCAGCTCTGCATTTTACTCCATTTGTCATGCCCACACACAAACTCTGATGCTGTCAGTCTCTGAAGGATGATGAAATTGGAAAGAGAAGCTAGAGACAGCTTTCCACCCTCATTCAGTGTTCTCATTTTCCCTGTTTACTGGTGAGGACCTAGCTCAGAGGAACAGAGGTTTTTCAGAAAGAGCTAGACCTCGCAGAGACGTCTCATTTGCTCCTTGGTTGTTGGCAAGTGACCTTGAGCTAGAGGACCCCTCTCCAAGGCCATGCCATGGTCATTACAAATGACTCTTCGTTGCTACAGATCCAGATAATGTCACTGATTATTTCATTATGATATAATTGATAATTTCCTTGAAATTAATATGGTTGGGCTATGTAACTCAGATATTCAAAAGGTGCTCAGGGTCTGAGACCAAATGACTTCGATTTGAGACAACTCCATGTCCTGAAGAGAGGAAGGACTAGGTGAGATGCCCTGTGAAGGCCAACAGAAACACCCAAGGGAGCACCAAGCTAATGAGGATTCATTAGCCCAAAATAGCTTGGCAGCCTGGCTCCTTGCACCTCATCTCAGTAAAAGCTGGTACTCAAAGCTGAGGGTCAATATACAGCCTGACTCTGCAGCGAAGACATGCTTAATGGGGCCATTACATTTTCCACATAAGGGAAATCCACCACTATTTATATCCAGCTTAGTACTTTGGATTCAGGCAGAATGCTTCTGAAACTACATCCATCCAATATTAATAGCATCTGTCTCGCAGATTAACTATCACATTGTGTTTTTATTTAAACATCATCACTGAGCAATCACTCACTAAATTATTTAAAGGAAACAACAAAAAATTGTTTTAAGGTCACAAGAAGGATGTCAGTGAGCCAGTATTACTAAGCATTTTAAAACCTGGAAGATTTCATTTTAAGGAACTGTAATAATGCCTTTCTTTGGCATATGTAATTCTATATTTTATATTTATGAAGATGGACATTTCTGAAGTGTTTAATGAGCAGCAATATAGTTCCTCAGTTTAAATGCAGAGCCTTATACTATTTTTAATATTATCCAGTAAGTAACTCAGTGCCATATGCTTCTGTAGTTTGACTGCCAAAGAATGCAGCAAGTTTCTTTGGAGGCTGCCTCCACACCCCAGCCAAAACCATGTTTGTGGTACAGAGCTATTGATGTCCTACCAGTGTGGAACTCAAAAATGGCCCCACAGAGAAGCTATGCAGAGGTTCTGCTAACTCTATTGAACAGGATGTGGCTTGGACCCATGTATGGAATCAGGGCAAAGCTTGAATACTAGACATGCTACACTGGAAAAAGACAGTACAATCTGGCAAAGAGCGAGGTTACTCCACTTGGTTGCCAGATGACTTCTGCTCCCCAAAGCATAAGCCATATTCTTAACTTTCATGCACCATTATAGGGTATATTAAATATTTTAGACTAGGAAATGGCAAGAGAGCCAGTCCACTTTTAACTTCTGCTGCCTCCCTCTCGTCTTAGGCAGGTATAGGTGACTGAGCTAGAAATATATGCATGAAGGTTAGATAATGGGAAAAGACAAAAAGAAATTATCAACAACAAATCATGAACATGAACAGAAATTGAAGAGATCTTTTGGTTGTACACATACCTGTACTTTGTTGTCCTGTTGTGCATTATGTTGGCTATTTAGTACAATGTTTACCTGTTATGTTCAGAATGCAAATCTTTACTTTTTAATTGTTTGTCATACTTGCTCAAGATTAAGCTCTCATTTTGCACTGACTGGATTGCTTCCATAAACTGTAACAAGAAAGCACTTGTATTCCCATCTTATTTTTTAACATCATGCAGAATAGTTCTGTTGTCTGATAATCACGAGGATCCACAAAAAAATCCAGTGTTTTCGTTCAACATATGGGTACCCATTGGTCACCCCAGCACTAATGGGAGCCCAAATAATCTAAAAACCAGACCCCAAGATGCGTATCAGCACATCCTTAAGGTGCAGTTCCCATGGCACTGTCAGCCTGTGAGGACTGCAAAAATCAAGAGAAATCTCATTAGAGCAAGAAATTTCTACATTGCTAAATCAGTTCATTTAGTTGTAGTAGTGCTGATTTGATGGTAAAAGTATGGTGTGATGAGAACTCGGAGCTCAAAGTCTCTTGCTGTTTTTCTGGCTGCAGTAATTGGTCTGTAAAAGACAGATACTCTCTACAGACTTTGCTTTGTTGAATGAAGACAGATAAAAATATTTTCTCCATTTTCCACAAAGCAGCTGAACCTCCTATGCTTAATATGACAGAAAACAACAATTAAAATAAAATTTACCTCACACATACACCAGTCATAGCCTATTCGGATACTTTCTATACAATTTAATATTTTCAGCCTAAAAAAAATAATGGTTGAGAAGGGACATAAATGGAAACAAAGGAGCAACAAATCTGAAACAGATGTTAGGAAGCACTCCCAGGACAGGAGAGCTGATGTGCTGAAAAGCTACCTGGGGGCAGGACATTAAAAGACACCTCTCAAGAAAGCCTGTGAGGAAGAGCAGAACAGTGGAGGAAGGCTGGATTCAGATACCTCCTTGTCCTCTACACCTCTCATGCCACCACCTCAGGGAATTCTGCTTTTCTTACACAGCACGATTCTGTGGCCCATTTAAGCCCACTTCAAAACAGAAGCAAAAACGTGAGGGAGAAATTTTGTGTGAATTTCAGGTTAAAAGAGTAAGAAGGAGTAAAATGGATATGGACAGAAGGATTTACCCCAAGATGGAATTATGTCTTCTATGACAATACTCATAAGTAAAAGCTGTTGCTCTAGTACAGTTCATGAAAAGGTGCTAGAGAGAGGGAGAGCTGAATTCCACTGTCATAAAAGATATTATGCATGTAAGCTAGACTGTAGGCCAGTTCTTTATGAAAAACAGTGGAAAACTGGGGAATAACTGTGGAAAACACAATGTATTCACAATGTTGAGATGGAATAAGGGTCCCCAGAGTTCCCTTCCTTCACAAGCTACCTAAATCTAGGCTGCAGTCCAACCAAAACTTAATTAGTATTTTCAGTATGTCCCAAACTCCATCAAGATGCCTGTAAAAATAGTGAAGGTGTGGAGAAGGATGCGGGAGCGAATGGAATAAGCCTTAAATAAACAAAAAAATAAGCAAGCCAAGAAGCCTACCAAAGAAAAACAAGTTAACATGCAATGCCCTAGATCTGCTCTCTTGAGCAGGCTGGTCAGTGATCTCCAGTTTTTCATGTTTGGTGCCACATGGTGTATGTAAGCCATGACAAGACTCTGAGGAATCAGGGAAGCTGGAGTCTGGCTGGCATATGAAATCATTCCTGAAGTGCCACTGCCTGTGACATGAGGGATCGTTCCAACGTCTTTGCTTGCCTTCAGGACCTTTTTCTGACAGGTGCAGCAGATGAACTTCTCTTACAGCCTTCCTTGCAAGCATGAGACCAACACACCAGCAGTCCAGGATGCCAGAAGAGGGAGGAAGGTGGCTTTGCTCATACTCACAGGACTCGTGGCATTCTTGTGAATGAGCAGCAGGGACCTCCTCTTCTGCAGAGGGAACTGCTGAATGCTCTGATTTACTGTCATCATGGGACCAGGAACAGGAAAAGCATGAGCTTCCCAGTCTGTCCTGACACATGAACTCCACAGCATCGCCTGGGCTGAGAACCACCCTGAATTGCCAGGCAAAATCCTACAGCTGGGACTGGAAATCTGTTGCATCTCTGGAGTCGTTTCTGTGCCCCAAATCCTGCAGTGACCTGACTGATTCGAACGGGGGAAGGACTAGCTCCAGCTCAAATTGTATCTCTGATGAGAGAAGGCAGAGGGGCTGCCGAGCCAGGTTGGCTGGGGCAGTGGGAGTCACAACTCTGGTCTGAGGAGGGTGGCAGGGAGCCAGCACCAGCCTGCAGGACCCTCACTCCTCTGCCCCTCACCAGTTCCCAGCCTTCATCCCAGAGAGAGGCAGAAATCGTTCTGGTCTCTGAGAGGCAACTAAGTCAGGCTGTGGAGAGCAGGCTTAGGTAATGGGACATGGAAATGCTTCATGGTTCAGCTGTTAGAAAGGTTGAAATAAAAGGGACAAGGCTGTGTAAGGATAGGTAACAGCACTCCTCAATTGGTTGTGTGGCTGGTTTAATGAATGGTTTATCTGTTCCTCAGTTTCTGTTGCTGGAGTTGTGACTTTAAAAAAAATATGCACAAAGTGTATGATGACTTTTTTACCACTTGCTTTTTTTGATAAAGACTTAAAACCAAGATNCTTTAAAACCAATTTTTTTTTTTTTTTTTTTTTTTTTTTTTGTAAAGAGGAGAAGATACTGAAGATTCATTAAGTGAGTTTTCTTCTTAAAATCACTTGTACCAGAAGCAGAAAAGGGAGGAAAATGCCTGTATTTTCTAGCTAGGAATAATATCCATAACTACAGAAAAAATCCACAAAGAAGGATTTGGTCCTCAGAAGACAAAAGCCCGTTCTTGTGGTTTCAATCATAGGGAAATAATGCACACACACACACAAAAGTCTTTCATCACAACCTCAGCACATCTTGGATGTGAGAAACAACATTTGTTATTTAAATGTTTTGCAGCATTTTACAGATTCAGAGACCTATTTTCCCCGTCCTTCCCGAGAGCCTTCAGAGTTAAAATAATGGCTCATTATTTGGGCAGCAAAGCACTCCTGAAGAGTGTTTTCTTTGGTTTTGCTCATGAATCACTGATGGAAATGAACAGCTGACAAATTAAGTCACCCTGGTAGATGGGGGTAAAAAAAAAAAGCCTTCAACTTCAAGTTCAACATCTGTTTACATGTCTTTAGAAAGAGGGTGACTTCTCTCTACCGTTGTATACCACCCTTGGTTCACTCTTCATCAGCTGCATTTGTATTTTTAAACTCATCTGCACTGAAAAAAAGAGTGACAGAAAAGCCAAAAATATTGAGTGATCTGGTTAAAACGTTTTGGGGTTTTTTTTGTAACTATTTAAACATGGCTTTGTACCATAGTGTGGACTAGAGCTAACCTGGTTGTAGCTTTGAGGCTATAACTGAAGGTCTTTTCTACAGTAAAATACTGAACTTACCCTTTACTCATACTATGGTAATAGCAGCTGCATTAACTTATGTGGGTGTCATTGTTTAAAGACCAAACAGGTTCGATTTATGTGCTAGATAAAATGCAATTTTTTAGTAACACAAGACTACAGCTTGTGTCATATATATATAAAATATATTCAAATAAATGACAATATTTGATGCTGGTGGTTGCAGTTGTTTTCAGAAGGAGTTAGTTTTTGAAGGACCACAAAGGAGCAATAGTGAGTTGTTGAATTCAGACTGAAGGTAAACTAATACCATACATATATTTCTTTTTCTTTTCCTCACTACTGCTGAAATTCAATAAATGACTCCTTATTAGCAGATATTTAGAGCTGTTACAAAGGATACAATCCTCTGGCAAGGCTGGCAAGTGTACAGTAGAGCCATCAAATAGCACTGAAGCAGGTCACTTCTAGCAGAAGTGTGGATCAGAGGGAAGCTCTGTTATGACAATGGATTTAACTCTTTGAAGTGTTTCATCTCCCCTTTCCCAAAAATGAGCATGAAATTTAAATGAACCCAAATTCACTGCTATTAATAACAAGCTAGATTTGCAAAAATTCTGAAAGACTTTTGTTTTGTTCTTAGCCTTCACATTTATCACAAGTTTATATTTCCCACGATGAGATTTAGTCCTTCCGCTATAAAATAAGACACCATGGTAAAGAAAGAGGAAAAGAAAGAAAAAAAAAAGGTTTCCTGAACTCCTCCTAGTATTCCCAGAGGACATCTCAGCATCAACTGGAAAGTTTCACAAGCTGTCCGTGAACATCAGAGAGTAGAGGCTCATTTGAGCTGTGGGTTTGGTGAGCCAATCTGCTCACACTTCATCAGGAGTGTCAGGGGATCCTGATAAAATGATAACAGTGCTGTGCACTGGGAAGAGGAGAACATAAATAAGCTACTTAATTCCATTTGTTTTAGCATTTCTTTATATCCATATGCTCGAATCGTATCACACCAGCCCAGCCTTTGTACTCAGAGAGTTCCTCTGAATTGGATTAGGTAATACACTGAAAGCTGTATTTCTTGAAATGCCTTTGGGTTTTGTGTGAGTGTGAGTGTGTGTGTGTTGTGCATTATTTCCCTGTGATTGTGTTTTTGTATACACAGAAAACAATCAAACCATGTTTCTCCCAGTCACTTTGCTAGAAAGCAAAGTCATCCCCTGAGACTCATTTACTATAAAAGCTTGTGGTGAATAGACAAATTTTTGTGTCAGAATCTAGGAGTATTATGGAAGAGATGTGAGTTACCATTATATTTTACATTATATTTTAATTTTTATTATATTATTTTTACAGCATTAAGTAAGCAGTCAGCAGGCGGAGCATGGCTCCATGTTAAATGAAAGCTTTGTGATTACTCTTCTTTCCCACTGGGAAGGACACTACGGACAGCCACCAGCCCTCACACTGCTCTGAGCTGCTGAGGAGAGGGCAGCAAGGGAAACATGGCACCTCTGCAGATGCACAGGGGACTACAGATACAACTTAGCTTCAGGGAAAGGTATCTGACTTTTTTTGTCTTGTCTAGATGATGAGTATTAAAGGTAAAACTACCCCAGGGAAAGACTTCAGCACCATGAGCTGTGTTCCTCTTAGCAGTCACCACAGCAGACATGTTGCCCATACTTCTTACACTGAATAAGCAAGCTCATCATGGACGGCTTGTTTTTCTGTGATATCTCTGAAGTATCTGATGTTCTTCCAGTACATGCTGGTGAATTAACAGTAGTCATTTTGATTTCCTTCTCTTTACTGCTGGCAACCAAGTGCTTCCGTACAGACAGGTATGAATGGCTTATATATTAAATAAGTATCTGCAGATCCAATAACCTGGACATGGTTTCCTACTCTCATTTACTTGGCCCAAGTTTTTTCATGTGTTATTTCATAAATTCTTATTATTCAACTGCCTGCTGCACAGCTCTGGCCCATGTCATTGCCACATCCTGGCGAGCTGCTCCTTCCTCCCATGCAGTGCATACCCAAGCAGTGCAGTCAGTGAGAGGGAACAAGGTTCAGGCATACTGCCCTTGGTCGCTGTACTTGGAACTGGCACTGACCTTGGAAAACAGAGGAAAGAAAAAAATAGGAAGATTTTTTTTTCTCACTCCCAGAAACTGTTCCATAATTGTGCAGTTGCTAGATCAGATGCAAAGGGGAATTTCAGAAAATGCAGTTGGGGATCCCAGAAAAAGTGGGGCCATTCCTTTTGGGTAGCAGCCCATAATTAGATCAAATTATGCTGATCATGAAACTGTATCCTTAGACAGGAACCCACAGCTGCAATTGCAGAGAGAGTCCTGGAGCATGCGCAGAGCAACTGGAATATTCTGGAAATGCAGCAGGGAAAAGTCAGGAGTTCACAGCTGAGCATGTGCAAAGTGAAGTGAGTCAAAGGTCTGAAAGTTTTGGAGGAAAACTTTGAGAGGATTTCCTGAGGAAATCAAAATTAAGCACAGCACTAAGGCAAACAACTTTCTCTCTATTACGTTTCGAACTCTTCTTCCAAAGCATGGGACAATATATAGGTCAAAAGAAATACGTATTTTGCTTAAAGAATAGCTGAAGAAAAATTTTTTCACTGCTGCTTCCTAGGAACTCTTATCCTGATCTTATCTCTTACATGGAAAATTATATCTGAACAATTCAGTTTAGGCTACAGAAGGTTGTGGGGAGAGAAGTGGTGGCCTGTCTACCTGCTTCTAGGTTTCAGATGCCACCTGCCCTATCTGCTGTGGTTTCTGGTTACCACTGGCTCAGAACTGTCAAGCTCCTGGAGGCCAAGAACCTCAATGGAAATAGCATGTTACCCTGACAAGTCCTTCCCTTCCCTTCCCTTCCCTTCCCTTCCCTTCCCTTCCCTTCCCTTCC
>VZRO01004737.1:16258-98781 GCA_013397915.1 Daphoenositta chrysoptera | reverse complement strand
TTCCTTTCCCTTCCCTTCCCTTCCCTTCCCTTCCCTTCCCTTCCCTTCCTTTCCCTTCCCCTTCAGATAATGAACCAAGACTCACAGAAAATCAGCTTTTGTCAGGCTTTACATTTATGGCAATTCCATTTTTCCTCATCTTTCTTCTCAGTTCTTCATGTCATGCATCTCCATTCATCATCTTCTAAGGCACCAGTCTAATATTATTTGATTGCGACCATGTAGATCCATAGTGATGGAATCGTAGATCCATAGTGATGGAATCATAGAACCATAGAATGTTTAGGTTGGGAAACATCCTTTAAGATCATTGAGTCCAACTGCAAACCTTACAGTGCCAAGACCACGAACAAGCCATGTCACCAAGTGCCACATCTGCAAGTCTTTTACATCTCTCCAGGGATGGTGACTCAACCGCATCCCTGGACAGCCTGTATCAATGCTTGACAACCCTTTAAGTGAAGAATCTTTTCCTAATATCCAACCTAAACTTCCCTTGGCACAATTTGAGGCTGTTTCCTCTTGTTCTATTACTTTTTACTTGGGAGAAGAGGCCCACCGCCACCTGGCTACAACTCCTTTCAGATAGCTGTAGAGAGAGATAAAGTCTTCCCTGAGCCTCCTATTCTCCAGGCTAAACAACCCCAGCTCCCTTGGGTGCTCCTCATAAAACTTGTGCTCCAGACCCTTCACCAGCTCCACTGCCCTTCTCTGGATGTGCTCCAGCACCTCCTTGTCTTCCTCATAGTGAGGGGCTCAAAACTGGACACAGGACGTAAAGTGTGGCCTCACAAGTGCCGAGTACATAGGGACAATCACTGCCCAGTCCTGCTGGCCACACTATTGCTGACACAGGCCAGGATGGCATTGGCCTTCTTGGCCACCTGGACACACTGCTGGCTCGTGTTCCGTGTGGTTTTCTGATGGGCAACTTTCCAGTCACAATGCCCAAAGACTGTAGTGTTGCATATTGTCATTCTGGCCCAAGTGCAGGATCCAGCACTTATCCCTATTGAACCAAGTATTGCCTTTTAACACCACTAAAATTATTTTAATTATATGGAATAAAACACTCCCCAAAGATTTAGACATTCGTTCTTTAAAACACAGGGGTATGCTGGAAAGTTTTACTATTTTTTATTGAAATAGTAATATGGAGCCTGTTGAATTCTGTCTCACAGGATATGGTTAGTTTCCCATTCAGCCTCTAACTCTCTCAGTCTCATTAGTACACTGCATTTTATTTCATAAGCAACAGGTACAGCTGCTCATTTTATGCTCTAAGTATTCCCCCCAGCAGCTAGGGCCTGCAAAATATATGCAAAGGCCTCCCCTTGAGCATGAGCACACTGAAATGGACTCACAGCTCAGTGGAAGGAAAGAGGGCTTTGTCACTTTTTCAGGATTTTAACAAATATTGGCCATGGCTGACCTGAAGGCATGGTAGGACCAAGGCAAGGAGAGACACTCTGCTCCCCAACTCTTCTTTCCCTTCTTACTATAGTTCTTTCCTCAAAACACACTGCTAGAATATTTTGGTGTCCTAATAGTATAAAGAGTTTTGATGCCATTTTTTTTCTTCCAGTCTGAATGGAGCAATGCAAAAAGAAACTCAGGAAAGTGGATCCAGAAAAAGAAGATAAGCCATCACCAAATGCTAACTGTCCTGCTCTCACAGTAGGATCCCTTTATTCCATCCTGCATGTAGAGTGAATACACTTGTGCAGAGAAAAGAAATTTCATGGGAACAGAATTCAAGTAATTGCTCCTCATATTTTCACTAAAGCATGGTTAAATCACATTTTATAACAGCCCAGACTCTTATATGTCTATTCAGATAAGTACCATGTTATAAATGACTAGGATCTTACCCTCTCACCTCTTAACTAGTTCAAGATTTAAAAAAAGGCCCTTTCTCACTGTGAGGGCTCTGTGCCTGGTTGTCACAGAACTCTGGAGTAACATGCTGCATGATACAAATCCAGATGAAAAAATATGTGGGTAGCAGGATAGAGGAATCAAAGGCATTGCAAGAAGAATGTGGATAAATGCTATTTCTACAGAAAAAGTAGCAGGTGAATTTGCCTTAATTAATGATAAATTAGAACTGAGGACTGAGCCAACATCAGTTGCAAAGTTCCTAAGCATTCAGTTTTTTGTTTTTTTTTTTTTTAATGAAAAAAGCACTTAAAATTCAGTGCTTGTGCTGCTGTTGGAATGATGAAAGACTGTGAAACCCAAGCATGCAGACTTTAGGATGTCTGTAGGTACTGTTGTGATTTGAACACCCTGGTGCTAAGTGTATCAAAATCCCATGGAGCTCTATAATGGCTCTACACAGTCCATGTCTAGTATCTGTAGTACTTAGCAAATTTAGCAGTAGTATGTTCCTAGTGTGCAGGCTGAGGTTTCAAATTACTGAAGAGGCCTTCTGCTTCTTTAAATGTGGTATTAAAAATACCTTAGAAGTCTGAGCAATATCACCCTTTTTTAGTTTTGTCCATTCATCATAATATTGTGCCAAGGTTTCTTAGGTAAACTTGATTGACAGACACCCATCTTTATCCTCTGCACGGCTGAAGGTCAGCACTGCTGGAAGGTAATGCTTTTTTAATTAGCTGCTAGGGTATTATATTTCCTTTGTGTGGATTGCATGTTGCATTCCTGTGAGTCACTATCTGAAGAGATGGTCTTTGCATTCACTGTTAAGCATAACACAGACAAGTGGAGAATCTTTGTAAAAGATTCATATCAAAGACATTTATAAAAAGTCTTGGATCTAGGCAACCTCCAGGTTTTTCAGCAGTCACTGTAAGAAAAGAAAAACAGTAGAATTAAAACTATGACGGAACCAAATCCAAAGACATTCTTTGCAGTCTGCACCGGGAATCACAAAGCCAAAATAATGGCTATAAATTGTGGATCTCATCTCAAGTCCTTCACAGATATGACTCTTCAGTTAGAATCAAAAGGACCAAGAAATTTCTGTGCAGATAGGGACAAGAAATCATCTGCTCAAGATGACAGCAATCTGTAAAATACCTTTGTAACTGGATTTATGTTTACCTAAAATCACCCTGTGGAAAAAGAGAGTGTGGCAAGAACTCTAAAAATTTCCAGGAATCCTCTAATAATGTAGAGGTATTTGTTTGAGGAAAACAGAGTACATGTGAATATTTACACAAGACTGTTTCTAATAAGCTTAGAGTAGACTAGAGGTGAAGGGAAATTGCAGAAGAAATGGAAAGACAGGGCTTCCATGCAGATTCCACACAGGTGGGCAATACGTTTTCCATGCTCCTAAAATTTATCTGGAGTCATTTGTCATCATGCAAAGTAAAAATATGCAAAGTTCTGATACCAGGACTAAGCTAGGCCTATGATAAAGATTCTTGTGAGACTCCAAAACTCAGGGACTTCCTTAGTAGTAGTCAATCCACTGCAGTTTAAGGAGCAGTAGCAGGTCACTAGGGGCACCTAGTATTGAGAACACTCTTCAAAATGGGGTTCACCAGACCCAGTTTATTAACACAGGAATGAATGCAACAGCAACATTTTTGCAAAAATGTCCCCTTTCTTTTCTGGTTGGAACTTCTGGTTGGGTAAAATGTTATCATAACTATGTACTTGCTCCTGGAACTAATTCAGTAAAGCTCTCTCTCAGGCAGGGACTCATTTATACTTAGATTATCCCTGCAATTCAGAAAAAGTGGAACAAAATGAGACCATACATTCTGTGCACATAAACAGTGAGATCTGGCCTCAGCCCAGGTGGTGTTATATCCCACATCATGTAGAAGTATGTGCATATGTTAGGTGTAAACATTCATAAATATCCTTCAGTCTTCCCTTCAGTAAGCTGACTCTGTAAGTGTTCTCACTTAAACTGGGAAATCGCTACTTGAAATAACACTTCCAAAGATAATGTCCCAGTGAGAGGCAGAGGCTGATGATAAATCTTGCTTACACACAAATTGGTCTGTATGTAAAGGAGCATTGCAGACAGGACTGGAAACACTCTGAACTCTAGCTATGTCCAGGTGGTCTCAGCCCACTTAGTAGCTACCTTGCAGAAGACTAAACAAAAACATGTAGCAATGTCGGGGATAATCAAATAATGATGCAAATAGGTTATTTTGAATCAAACCTCCAAGGCGTTCAGACAAGTTTGTAAATTGCCCTGTCTGCTTCTCTGAGCATATTCTGTGCGAATAATTTCATGTGTTATGTGTCATGTGGGAAGACAAACTTCTGTAAAATATTACAAAGTTTTATCTGAAGTTGAATCTGTTGTCTCACATTTTCCTCTTTTTACACATGTACACACAGAGTCATAATCCTTATTATTATAATCTATGTGCAAAATTCAGGGTAAACTTCACTGTTGTGTGTGTATATGATGATGGGAGAGGAAGATACAAGAGGGGGGAAATAATATCTATGGGTGATTGCTCTATTTTTTGTAATATGGTGATCATGGTTTTTAAAACAAGAATTTATTACTTATGAAAAAGAAAGACATTAAGAGAACTGTTACTGAATTTTTTATTTCTTTATTTTTAATAAGACATTTTAGAATTTTTAATTTCTTTTTTATGGTTTTAGAAGATTATTTCATTGTTTTTCCCACTACTTACCTTTCTAACTTTTCTGCTTTTGTACAGTATGATGACAAGTAATATCTGTCATAGCAGTGGGGACTGATTTCTGAATCTTTGGTTATCCTCAGTGTGTGTGTACAGCGTGCAAAACATGGTGTTTTAAATATATAATACACTTTTTGTTTGAAGATGAGCATAGACCAAAGACCGAAGGCAGCATGTCAGTGATAGGGCACTAGATTTTTTTCACCTGGTCTTTCTGTGGTAATTCTAATTTGTGAGAAGAGAAAAAGAAAAGTTGTCTTTACTTTTCCATCACAATTCATTGGCTTGTGTAAACTGCAGGAGTCTTGCTCAAGATTTATAAACAAATACACCATTATGTTCTTCATTAGTTGGAAGAATACCTGGATAAGTGGTAGCTGTCAGATATACAATAAGTGCCCCCCTCCTTTTTTGCTTATATAATAATCCCAGCATTCAAAAGACTAATCACTACACACTGATCTACAAAGCATCTTATTTCCTTGTCAAATTTCTCTGCTGAGCTTAGCCATGCTTGTCAACTTCCCAGATCCCCTTTTCAATTATTCTTATTCAATATTCTTAGCATCTTGCCAAAATGCATTCCTAGGAGTAAACCATGGAAGAATGAAGTTCTAATTTCTTTATCTCAGTCAAGAAGAGACTTCTTCCCATGCTCATGGGAAAGGTCAGAAGCAATTTTGGTTGCAGGTTCCCTTGAAAGAAGCAAGCATGTACAGCACATTGGGGCCCTTTGTCTATAAATACAGATGACTACAAGGGAGGGGAGGGGTAAGAATAAAATTAAGAGGAAAAGGAAAAGAAATAGAAAAAAAGAAGAAAAATAAAACAAAGAAAAGAAGGAATAGATGAGAAAAAGAAATTGAAGAAAAGGAAAAAGAAAAAAGAAAGGAAAAAGGAAAAAATTAAAAAGGAAAAGGAAAATGAGTGCTGAAGTTGGTCAAGGAACTACATGATCGTCTATGTTAGCACAAATGTCAGCTGTAGCTGCTAGGGAGTGCTAAACTGAATTTCAAAGATAGAAACTGCCCTGTCCTCTAACACTTAGCTTTTCTGGTCAAAGCTGAAGCTCCCCTGTTTTCCCTGGGCAGGGAACCACGGTGAACACTGATGTGCCCAGCTCACACTCAACACAATGCAGAAGGCTGGGCAGCTACACAATAATGGTCATGGTTTGTCTGTTCTACATGTGGCTTGCAGGTTCTAATGCAGCAAGAAACACTATGCCCCAGGTCTGTACTCATCAGCAAGCCTAAACAAATCTAAGTTGTATTGAATGAGTACATCCCTATGGAGCAAGCGCTGAAAATGAGCATTTACTGACTTTCTAAGCATTGACTAAGAGAACTAGGGATGGGTTGTGAGATCCACTAACGAGAGTCTGACTTGTCCTTTCTTGTAAAGGCTAGTAAACATGTTTATTTCACATTTTTGCCTATTCTTTTCTGGTGTTTGATTCATACTAAACCACTCATTTATTATATGTTCATATATGCAGTAAATGATCCTGTAAAGAGAAAATCAATCAGAAGGAAAAGCTCTAGCATTTCAATATTGTTTCAGCTCCTGCTTGATGTCTGTCATGGGTTTCACACAGCAAGTTCTGCATCAGCTGAACAACCTGAAGCACAGCCCTTAGCAGGATAAGTCTAAGACACCTTCCTTCCCCATAAATAAACCTGTGGTAGTTCCCAAGCCCACACTTTTCAGGCTCATTGCAGGAAGAACAATGCAGAATTTCCCAACTCTGACATAAAAAAATATCATTTTCTCCAGGTGACAGATACAAAAGACAAAGCATGTTGTGCTGCTGTATTTTTCTTTGTTTTCTAAGTTTGACTTTCACCTGAATTTTTTGTACTAAATTCTTAAGCAGGTCCTGTATATTAGTTCACTATATCAGAAACTATATTACTAATTTTCTTCACAGACAATAAAACAACCATTCTCTGCTTTAAACCTACCAAAGGAAAGGGAATTCTTTTCAATAAGCCGAATAATCCTGGATTAGATTGGATCAGAACTTTGCTCTTTTACTCAATGTGATTTAAAATTATAATCACTTAATAACCAATGACCTACTTAGAAAATTAAGATGACAGGATTTTATAATCAGGGATTTGTGGTTTTCTATATAAAAATTACTCTCAAATCTTGACATTTTATTCTTCAGTAGGGTGAGTCTAGCTCTATGGAGATCACTGTAAAAAAAACAGGTTAATTCACAGTGTTTAGACTATGTATGTGTGGATAATGCTTCTGGCTGCCAATCCATTTTAAAAGGAGGAGACAAGATACAAAGGCTGCTGTACTGTTGTTGAGGTTGGACAAAAGAGCAGTACAGAGACAGAACAGCTCCTTCACAGCTAAAGACCATTCTCAATTCTCCCTCTCTCTTGTTCTTATCTCCCTCTCAGGTTACTGCATTTTCTGTTCCACTCATGCCATTGCAGTAGTGCTGAGGACAAGTGAGATAATGCTTGGCCCAAATCCAGGCAATCATTTTGGAGTAATTAGTTTAGGTACTGCACACCCAGCCCATGCTTTTTTTTCAGGTAGGTATCAAGTTGCTCACATTACCTGATTACCTGTCTGCATGTGGATGGCCAGCCCCAAGGTGCAGGTAAACTCGTCCCCAGGTAGCAAGTGAGGGTTTAATTGAAAGTATCAGTTCGTTCTGGGAAATTTGGGTCTACCGCAATGACTTATTTTTCCTCATGCTTCTGTATGCAATCTTCCTTTTGCAGTTCAGCCTTTTTGGCACTTTTAGCCCAGGAACATAGCCTGTGTTGTGATGACCTTGGAACTGCTGTTAATTCTGATGTTGCCTTTTTTTTTCCTCCATTTGTTTGGAGAGATGGGAAAGACCAGTGTGCATTTCTAGGGCTGAGCAATTTTTCACCCTGAGAAACTCTGGGCACAAGCAGCTGGGTGTGCACTTTTCAGGTGGATGCTAGGCTTTTTGAAGGTACACAAACTACACATCCCTTGTCTTCCCACTGATTTCACAGAAATTCAGTTGTTGTGTGTCAGAAACACAAATTTATTTCTCACATAGGAAATAATGGATAGAGACAGAGGATGACTGACAATGGCATGCACTGTATGCTGATGGCTTCCTTGCTCGGGCAACATTTTTGCACCTTTTATTCCTTTCCTGCCCCATCCAGTGATTCCTGATCAACCCTTTGCCATGCCTCCCTATGCACCCCTCTAGCCCAAGGTCTCTCCGACCCAAACTCCTTTCCTGAGTGTACCTTGAGCAGCAGTAATGTCTTGCCCATGACTCTGGCTACTCGCCTGCTCCCTGACCATGGGGACCCTTTAAAGGGCAGGAAGGAGATATGTCTCCACCTTGTCCTCACCTCACATCTCTGCTACAAATGTGAGCAAGGCTGCAGCTTTATGCCAGCTGTGCAGGTAGCCTTGGGCTATGGATATATTTCCACCAGGAATTGGTGCGAGGCTGCTAACAGCTTCACAAAGACAAGAAAAGAGCTAAAGAGCTGTTGGATGCTTCCAGCCAATACTAGCCTGGATCAGATACAGATTGGCAGCCTTGAGGTGCATGGTTCCAATTTCCCATTACTGATTCCCCTGAGCTGCTCAGCCTCCCATGGTGAAAACTCTAATTTAGGAGAGATCCAGTGGGGCTGCCTTATTCTTTTCCTCTTTGCTTTGTTTCCAATTTTTAGCAGCAAACCCATGAAGTCTTGCAGCCAGATGCCCACTGGCTCTCAGGTGAATGTAAGCAGGCGTCCTGGAATAGTTCAGATCAAGACCTAAAGCTGCAGTCACTATTTATATTCCTAGAAATCAGAGCAAATAACAGAATTCTAGTCCCATTTCACCTACATGATTAGCTTTGCAATCAGTGCATGAAGGAATTTGAACTCGGCAGCTACTCAGAACTCTGAATAGCATAACCCAAGCCATGGGAATAAAACAGTGGAAAGACAATTATGTTCCTTTATACAACTGATTGCATAGAAGAAGATCAAATATATTTTCAGTTAGAATTTGATTAAAATTTGGGCGAAGAGATTCAATCTATTCTTGCAAGAAAAGTTAATTTTGTGCATACAAAATTGTTCAAGAGGGATGTTGATAATTTGGTGTTACTCAATTTCTTTAGAAGACCAGGTTCTGAGCTGGCATGAAAAGATTATTTCCTTCAAAGTTGGCAGAGCTGTGATGATTGCAACAGCTGAAAGTCTTGCTCTGCACTGCATCAGTGCTATTATAATTACTGTTTTCATCCAGTAAAACTAAGTAGATCAACATGGTCACGGCTGGCTCCAAGATTTTCAGCAGCGTATCAGAAACTGGATGTCACTCTCTCGTGGACAAGGGTCTAGGAACAGGCTCCTTCTGCCAGTGGAGGCAGTAGGAGGAGAATGGCATGTTTAAGATGGGAAGAATGGGGAGCTGGGCTTCCTGCTGTCCTTGCAGCAATCCAGGGAATAAAGGGTGTGAGCCCAGGCAGCCTCTCCAGAACATCACTCCCATTACCTATAGACCAGCACCAAATGGAAAAGCACATTAACATCATAAAGGTGCCTTTGTCCCATGCTGGGTTTTCTGGGCTCTCTTTATATCTGAGGCAAAATGGTGAAGCAGAGCCCTGATACATCCAAGCCCTCAATTTTGCAATTTTTTTCTAGCAAAAGAAATGCTGATGGTTTCTCTATTCCTTTGTCTCCTTTCTGAGCTCTTTCAGTTTTCTTAAGAATCCATACAAATGCATTTGGTGGATGCATTTTCTGGCAAAACGTTAGAAAGGTAAATAATGCATTTACTTCTTTTTCAGATAGTGGTGTTGTATCTGAAGCACAACTAAGAAACATCAAGATGAGTGCATGGGCCAATGAAGAAATCTATAAAAGCTCAAAGAAATGTGGAAGTGTGGATCACCTTGCCCTCTAACCCACTACATGGCATGATGGCAAGTTAAATTAGTTAGAAAGGTAAGACCAGGATTTGTAGTTTAAATAAACAGAAATAAAAAAAAAAAAATCCAAATTTTGCCACTGATGTTAAGAAAACCAGCAATATAATATATTTTTTTCTCACCAAAACCAGTGTTAGCCCATGGGGAAGATATACTTCTTGACAAATAATCTGAATGCAACCAAGGTATAATCTAGACATTATTTTGGATACTTATGACATTAATATTAATGGCATATGGGTGGCATTAATAATTATAAGCAGTTTTCCAACTGCTTGTAAGCATATAGTATCACGGCTGAATTTGGTTTTTTTATCAATTTTGATGGTCCAGAACCTTATATTACATATATTTTACTTTTTTGTTAACCAACTATTCAATGGAGAGATTAGAAAGGAATGTAAAAATCATCAGATAGAAGGTCTGACAAACCATTCATCTTGACACCCTGTAAAGATAATTCTCAGCCATCTAAGATGGATATTTAAGAGGTTCTAGCAGATAAACAGACTGGCAATAAAAATCTCTAGAGAAACATTGATTTCCCATTGTTTCTAAAGAAACAATGGATTACAGAGGGCAATCGGCTACACAGGTGTACCATCATCAGTACACTATTTCAGTCTCACTGTTGCCCCTGAAAAGAAAGAATTCTGTTATTCCGCAATAAGGGAAGTCGTAGACAAGTGTAAGTTTGGTCAGGAAAGAGATAAATAAAACCAAAATATTTGTATTTTAAAACAAGACACAAAAATACATTAGAACTTTTGCTGTCGGATGAAAATGTTCCGAACAAATTTGAAAGAGAAAAGAACTGTGAATAGACAGACACACTCTGAGGCACTATTAATCACTGACATCTTCATGATGGGTTGGACTGCAGCTGCACCTTGTATTTGGAGAGGAGATATTTTGTGCAGCATTAGAAGCTGTATGGAAGAAAAATTGTCACCTTGAAAGTTACCGTTCTTTCTGTGTGCTTTTCATTTGCTGGAAAAAAAGAACCTCACAGTTACTTGCTTATGGTCCATATTTTGAAAATGGGGTGGGGAAGGACCACCTGTTACTTCCTGCCCATTTGTTGTGTTAAAGCAAAAGGAGCAGCTTCATAATGTATTATCTACTGAACTCCTGTCTCCACTCACTCATCATCATCCACATCTCATATAGGTCATGCAGGGAGTATGAAAGGGGCTCCCTTTAAGCCAAATTTTAGCATGTAATCTGCCTGTATTTAAAAAAATAGATTATTTTGCTTCATCTGAGTGTATGGAGTATGGCGTTTTTGGCCACTTTTCAGTTTCTGTTCAGTTTTAAAAAGTTTGGAATTAATCAGGAAACCTGGGGAAAAGCAAAATTAGGATGCTTTGGAGCTAGCTCAGTCATCACTTTGACAATGAAGCAGTTCCTGCTCTGATAGCTTCCTACGCCTTCTGTCCTAAATACTTTATCTACTGCATTTTCCTCAAGAAATTCATCTCATTTCATCAGTCCAATATAAACATGACTCCTCTCCTCCTTCTTCGGTCAGAGGGAAGTATTTAACATGCTGGAACTTACCAGCACTAATTACTTCATTCTTGACAACAAAAATTTTGACAGCAGAGGGAAATGGAGGAATCTTTTGAATGTTTGGAGTCATTAAATGTACACCCAGGCACCTTCATATCTACTATTACCAATTAACAAAATCCTGGCAGAGTACTGAGGAAACTTGCGATCCAATTCTGTAAATACTCATCCACGAGGGAAGGGCTGCACAGCTGAGTGGCCTCAGTGAGTTTACTGCCAATACCCATGTGCATTAAAAGTTCCCTGCATGCTTAAGCGCTTGCAGGAATCCTAATCTTTGCCTGTGCTGTTCCTAAGTGTCTGATATGAAGAACAGTTCTGAGACATTTCATCACTTGTCAGATTTTTGTAAATTATCCTAAGTTTTCATTATTCCAGTAGTTTCCATGTTTACATGTAGACACAGCAGATAGGTCATGGTATTTGACTTTGCACTTCTTTTTTAATTAGTTTTGCTGACCAGGGACCCACTGTTGTTGAAACAGATGTTGCAGCCCAATAATAGCTCTCAGCTGCCAAGAGCAAACTGTGGAACTCAGCCCTCACCATGCAGAACAAATGAGTGCAGTAAGGGGCCCATAAGCTCCAGACAACAGGAACACTCCACAAAATGTGTGTTTGCCAGCTCTATCTGAAGGCACATAAAATTTCAAGCATACTTCTCTTTCTCATCTAAAATACAACAAATTACAAACTATTTCTCAAAAATGCACATAACTCACAGAATATTCTCGTTCTCTTTGTTCCTTTGTCTTGCATATTTGTTTAACTATCTTAATTTGGCTTTGAGTCACATGCAGCACAGATCAGACAGGCTCTTCCAGACTTGAGAAGATCTAGTGAAACTCAACCTGAGGACTCAAATCAAGCTTTCAGCCAGCCATGTCTGGTTCAGACAGGCACAAAAGGAAACTACAACGCTTGCTCTCTATGGAAAAAATTAATTAGCTTCCCTATGAACAAACTTCGGTTTTTGTTTAGTAGGACTTAGGTACTCAGCCAAAGTGATGATGATCCTAAATCAATATCCTCTCCTGTATGATAACCAGACTCCCTTTTTTTCTGTCTTACATATTAAGTTATTACTGTCCAGCCCAGTGTTTCTTTGTAACCTACCTAAGTCTTTTATGCTATGTCTTTCACCTAAGAGTTATTGACTACTATTAACCCCTCTTCTGTATAACTCATTTTGTAACATTAATAAAAATATTACATAGATCAGACACAGTGTTGATCTCTGGACATATCTTTGTAGCTATTTGTCTTTCAACAAGAGCATTACTATCTTTCTTAGATTGAATGGCTGAATGATATATTAATTTATTCTTAGACATATTGGTATTGTAGAAATAATGCATTTCTGTAAAGATTTCTAACCCATCTGCAAAAGTAGGACTGCCAGTAGGCATGGCTATTTAACAACAGGAGAAAGCAGTCTTGAAAAGCAATGATGGTCATGCAGTGCAGTGAAGAGAAAATTAGACAACAGCTTATGGTATAACATAGTATAAAATTCCAAAACAAACCAAGAACCTGGTTACAAAAATCACATCCACACAAAGTCTCAGGTACGGTTACTGTAAGGTTTAACTTAGGAAACTGTTCATTTTCTATTATTTTAATTTATTTTGAAGGCCACTGTAATTCACCCCAAAAATTTTTCTGGGATCTCAGCATTATTATTTAAAACTATCAGAAATGTTTAAAGCAGATAAACACCAGGGTGAAGAAAGGCTACCCAACACAGACCTGGCTAAAGGGATAAAGGGCTAAATCCATCTTCCCATCATCTCTTCCCCCCTCATCCCCTGTGCCCATGTAACCGCTGCATGAATGACTGCTTAAAAAGAATTTAGGCAGACAAGCAGCCTACCCTGGCTCACCCAAACACCACCCAGTCCCTGAGGACAGCATGAAGGCAGCAACAGCACAGACAACCAAAGGAACTGTTCATGGGGACACCTTTCTCTGCCAGGGTGTCCTTGGTGCTCAGCAGCAACAGGAACGAGCTAATAAGAGCTCAGCTGAATGAGGAGTCTGCTGTTTTCTCATATCCTCTGTAGCTGAAACATGGTGGCAGTAATATTTGTATATCCACTAGATCTGCAGAATCCTGATTTTAATGGGCATTTGTGGGCACAGTAAAAACAATATGAAAAGAGAAGGATTTACAACAAATACTGGCTCAGGAACGTTTCTCTAACACATATACAACATATAATTCTGTCTAATAAAGCAAGTACCTCAGAGATTAAACAGCTTGTTCAGTCCTGGTCTGGACAAAGCACAGTAGACCGCGGAAGCCACGGCCTTTCTGCTCTTCCTGACAAACACAGTTTTCCCTGCTCACAGTGATTGAGAATGCTGCTCCAAAGATAATTTCCCAACCTCACTGTTTTCATCATGTTACAGTTGTCTCTCTTTGCCTCTCTGCCTCATCAAACAAGCTAACAGACTTCATTTCACAGCCCACTCATGTCTTGGAGTCAGCACCGAGACGTCAACTCTCCCCTAATCCCTCTGTTTTGAATTTTTTCATTTTTAAGCAACCTCATCTGTGTGACTCCTGCTGTTGGGAAGCACTTGCTCTAAACATCCACAAAGTCAGCTGTTTTTCAGACCTTTTCTTAAAACTCCTTTGCCCTTGTGTTTATGGCAGAAACCAGTGAGACTTCTGATGGCCTGAGACCTCCGCTCATCGTCTGACAGACCCTGTCTCCACTTGTACTCCCTCTGCAGTGCCTTTATCCTGTGGTTCTTAGAGTTGATACAACAGTCTTACATTGGTGACAAAGCCAGCCAAGGGTGCTCCTGCTTTACCCAGAACTTAAGCAGGAATAAGCTCTAGACCAGTCAAACAATGCACTGTTTCCCACTTGTAGCATCTTCCCAGGCAGTAGGAGCCTACGACTCCCTGCAAGCCAGATCTCTTTCAGGTAGCCCTATCTGTAGTTCCCAATGCATGATGCATTCCCTTGAGAGGACAACGGCATTTAGACAACATTTTTGAGACACTGGCATGGAAACAATTCCCACTCCATATTGTAGAATGGAAAGCTTTGAAATTAACTGTGGAAATTTCCACTCACGCAACAATTTTCTCCACTGTTCTACAAAAAGGATCAAACTCCTTTTGCTAGGGAAAGTCTGCATGCACACATCCCCCAAAAGACAATGAGTAAGAGGAAGAAAGGAAAAGCAAGGAAGAAGGTGGGAGAGAGGGAAGGGGGTAGAGAAAGAAGAAGAGAAATTAAGAGTATCTTGCATATATCTGAATGTCAGGAAAGCATCTGGGTCATGTCTATAGCAGAGAGAATAAGGATCACATTCCCAGAGACACAGAAACGTTACTTTTAAGACAGAAAGTATGATTCATTTTTCTGTCCTAAAAGGAAAGGTATCATTTGGCCTCCCTGCCATCAAAGTAGACAAACTGTATTGCAGACATGTAGGTAGCAAAACAGTTTTCTTCTCCACTTTAATTTTGCTGATGGTTGATGAGCATGTGTGGGGCTGGCGCCTGGAGGATCCCAGCAGATTGGCAGCAGGCTCCTGGAGTGGGCAAGCACAGAGGGATTATCATTGCATGCCAAGGTCGAGTGTTGGACTGTGGGGCAGAGTAGTTTAACACTGTAACCTTAGTCTACCACTAACTGGCCCACTGCTGGGCAAGTCTGACACAGATACCTGCCTCTGCAGGCACATTTCTTCAGTTTTAAAAGTGGTAAAAGATGTCAACGGGAATGTAATGCAGCAAGATGGGAATGGGAATCAGTGTAAAATATGAGGGCAATACATACTTGCTCATTTTTGCTTTTTTCTAACACAGACCTGCAGCAACTTTTAAAGGTATGTAACTTGTTTCTGCATATGTGTACTTTTAAGTGCAATATGTGCTCTTTACATGCATGCATTGAGCAGTTAACTTAAAAATCCATGCATTCTTGTGTGTCTTGCCTCTTAAAAGTGGTTTAAAAATCAGCTAAGCTTTCCTGCTTTGAGTGTAAGACGGTAACAAACTGAAGGCAATTATGAAGAATTCTCCTTTATCGGCAAACTGTCCCTTTAATATCTTCCTTGAGGCTTTTGGTTTTTGGAGGGTCTTTTTTTTCCTTCTTGTGGACCATCTGGAGGAGGTCAGCCCTGGAGGCAGATTTCAGCCTGGAGAGTAGTGCAAGGCTGTTCCAGGAAAGCAGTTTTCCTGTTCCTCAGAGAATTGTCTAAATTCTTCTCTGCTACAGCTAGGTGTGCAGTCAGGCATTTTTATCATTCTTCCCTAGCACTGTATTACAGAACTTCTGCATTTTCGTATTTTGAAATCTATCCTGTTTCCCTGGTGCTGTTCCATTTCCAGTTGCTGGCATCGATGAACACATGTAATAAAACCCAAAAGATATTTTCAAGGACACTTGGTTTTCTTCCCCGAACTGCACTCACAATTATAAAACCTTCATTTTCCCTCCTGGCTGTGCCATGATTTCACAATACATAAGGAAAACAGTGATATAAAAACATCTTTTCATTCCAGCATTTTCTCTGCACTGCATGCCACAGCCAGCCAGAACAAAAGCCAAAATTTTTAGTTTTTCCACCAGAAGCAAGCTTCAAAATCACTCTAAATTGCAGAGAGGGACTGAGCAGGAAGAAAGCCAGCATTTCAACTGGAGGTGAGATCCCTCAGTTAGGTTAGAGAGGCATTTTCTTCAGGAATTTTGGTGAAGGTTATCTTGTAGGCATAATAACAAGGAAAGTAAATGGATCATCAAGAATAAGGTGGCAAAGGGCCCTGTGCTTGTGTCCCAACAGCCCCAGGCAGAGCTATCGACTGGAGCAGAACAGCTGGAAGGTGGCCCAGCAGAAAAAGACCTGGGGTTGCTGGTTGACAGTGACTAAACATGAGCCAGCAGTGTGTCTGGGAGGCCAAGAAGGCCAATGCCATCCTGGCCTCTATCAGCAATAGTGTGGCCAGCAGGAGCAGGGCAGGGATTGTCCCCCTGTACTCAGCACTGTTGAGGCCACACCTCGAGTGCTGTGTCCAGCTTTGGGCCCCTCACTACAAGAAAGACATTGGGGTGCTGGAGCATGTCCAGAGCTGGGGAAGGGGCTGGAGAGTAAGTCTTATAAGGAGAGTATGAGGGAGCTGGAGTTGTTCAGCCTGGAGAAAAGGAGGCTCAGGGGAGACCTTACTGCTTTCTACAGCTGCCTGAAAGGAGGGTGTAGCCAGGTGGGGGCTGGCCTCTTCTCCCAGGTAACAAGTGATGGGATGAGAGCACATGGCCTCAAGCTGCACCAGGGGAGGTTCAGGTTGGACATCAGGAAGAATTGCTCCACTAAAAGGGGGATTAAGCATTGGAACAGGCGTTGGAACAGTCCAGAGAGGTGGTGGAGTCACCATCCCTGGAAGTGTACAAGGAAGACTGGATGTGATGTGTTTGTGTTGAGATGGTGGCTCTTGGTCAAAGGTTGTGCTCAGTGATCTTGGAGGTCTTTTCCAGCCTTAAAGATTCTATGATTCTATCCTATTCTAAGAAAATTCTACGGGATTTCCACCCGCCCCCACACTCCTCCTCCAGTGCCCATCAAGGAAATGTTTTTATAAATCAACTATTTTTTCTTATTAAAAGTGACTTGATCTATAGAACACGTAGGCCTGGGGCAATGCAGAGTTATGTGAAAGTTGATCTTAGAAAGCAAGGGAAAGGAGAGAATTAAAAGCAAGATGAGGGAAGTAGATAGGATGCCAACTGTTTATGTGGTATGCCTGGTGGAAGCCAATGGGTCTTTCAACATTTATCTAAACCATTTTTATTGGATTTTCAAATGAAATTAAACAAGCCATGTTTTGTTTTGGGGAAGGCACACTGAACTCACTGTCTCCATCATACCAGCAGAATTAATCATAATTAAAATTTAAACATGAGAGATGGTCTCATATTAATTCTTGGAGAAATGATGCACAGTTTTCCCTTCTGAAAATGGGAGTGTCATACCCACATCTATAGATAAGTTTCTGTTGCACAGAAACACAACACGGCAAAGTTGCTTCCTTTTTCTCTTCCACAGATGTCCCACAACAGCATCTCCAGCAGAACCACAGCCATCACCTTGCATTTTGGTCGTGCCGTTGTGTCCACAGAGGGAGAGCCACGCTTGGGTATCGCCTTGCACAGGCACACCATGTGGGGAATAATGCCATTAATCAATAATGCCATCCAGGAAAGAGCTCAGAATAAAATATGACAAGAGGGTCCAAACCTCACCCAAGAGGAGATTTCAGCGTGCTGTCTGCTGCCCTGCGCTGCCCTCTGAAGGCTGAAGCTAAATCCACAGCCCGGGATGAAAAGCATTGGTCTGGCCCTGAGCACATTACTTGGAATGAAACTTCAAAGTTTTGCTGCTGGGGAACACTGGAAAAACTAAACAAAGAGAGTGCCATTTGCAAAGGTTTAAAAAAAAAAAAAAAGATAGCCTTAGGGGGACTGTATGTGGGGCAGCTGCTCCCTGCCCCCACATTAACAAAAACCCTGTGACTCCAAAGAAAACTGATATATTGAAAACTGATATATCAAAAACTGTTTGTCTGATGTACACTTTTTAAAAAGTGATTGTAGAGATTGTGAAAACAAGAGTTATTTTAAATAAAATGTTGGCACTTTATTAGTAAGTTAAGGTGCACCCTTCTGCTTTTTGCCTGCTTGAGGCTAAGAACAAGTTGGCATTTTATAAGAAAATCTGACCTGCATTGCCCTGACGCTGTCCTTCCCTATGTCTGTGCTGCAGAGGAATATCAGCTGTCCACCCTACAGCAGGTACAGGCCTCTTTGTCCCTGCCTCCCTGAACCCATCAATAGCAAGGCTTTGTATACACTTACCTTGTGTACTCATCGTGTTCATTCATGGTTGTCTCCATTCATGTTTCTCCTTATTCACATTTGTAAAAATAAAACATTTCAGCAACAGTTTGCTCATCATGAGGAGGGAAAACAAAAGCACATATGTTTCAGTAGATATCATACAGGCTTATCCCCAGCTCACGTTGCTGACCAGCTATTCTATGCTATTAGAAACATGATTGAAACCATTAGTCCAATTTTAATGAACTCCATGTGCTACTTGAGTTTTTTCTCCTAGAAAAAAATGTCTATCATATAATCGTACACAACATTATTGAGATAAATCCCAGTTTGGGCCATTTCTCAATTTTTTTTTTTTTAAGAGAATCCTTTCTTAAAAACATTTGCAAAAAATAAACACAATTATATATACATTATTGATTCTGCTTATTGCTTCCAGTAGACATTAGGGAATGTGTGTGCATGTGTGTTCATTTATGCAGTGATGCTCACAGCTACAGTGAATTATGGCATGTTACACCCTTGAGTGTACTCTGAACCCAACTGCTTTCTCAGCCTGATTTCCTAAGGAAATGAATCTTACATCAACATGAGATACTTCAGTAACTTCTGAACCCTTTGGCCTACTTCAGCTAAATTTGACAAAGATGATAAAGATCTCAAAGGTAGCAAAGCTCCCAGTGGTGTGGGAAAACAGGTGGCAGGCTAAGAGGAAAACCTATTAATACCCTCATCCTGGGTATGCTGAAGTTGCTCCATATTAGACGTCACACCATCCACTAGGGAGCCCAAATCCTGGGTTAGGCACCCAATCTATTTGAAAACCCATCTTGAGTTTTGCAAACTACTTGCTTTTCTTTAGAAATAAACTATAAACTATCTTCTGGTGTTCTCTGTAACAAAGCCTTTTTTCTCTCCATTAATATATCTGCCAAAGTAAGATTTCTACAGTTTACTTGTACCTCTTTTGCACAGCATGTAGGATTAAACTAGTGCTTCTGTTTCTGCACTATGTAGATGAAACAAAAGTGCAGAGAGGTCTATGTGCAGGGGGTCTATATCCCCCTGAAGTTTCTAATGGTTGACACAGATCACAAGCCAGTGATGTCTCTTCTGACTAGTAAAAGGATTTAGGCCCAAATACTGTCTTCTGAACCTGATGGGGAAAACATAATGCTTTAGAAAAGCCTCAAATGTTTCTGGTTTGAAAAAAAGTCTCCTATTAGCGTTTGCCCATGTGGATGCAATCTTACTTCCTCTCCAGTCCCATCAACTCTGATAGCAACCCACTACACAAAATAAAACAGTTTGAAGTAGATTTAATCTACACTTTCAGATGAAGGGTCTAGCTACTCACTGGTCTACACCACTGGTGAGTTAACTCTCTTGTTTTAACCCTAAAAAACACTACAGTCTATGATGCTCTCTAGGGCTGACAGGTCCTTCCCCACCTTTATCCCAAGGCAGGGGAAATCTGATCAGAGAAACAACATTGCATCTGGTGTGTAGGAAAAACAAAATAGGATCCTGCATTTTCTCTGCCCACTGTTGTTTTGTGGACTAGTATGGGGTACTAATACTCCTGTCAACAAAAGTGTGTCATAAACAGCAGTTACAAGTCATGGAACCTATATGACAACATGAAGCCTAGTGGAATTTAAAGGTAAGGCTCTTTTCCATGGGGTATGGACCTTGATCTAAATGTCTAAATGCAACAAGATTGAATTTCTCTGTTTGCAGTATATTTTATTTTCCCTCTTCTCTTACAGAAATGAATAACTGTTTGCAAAAGGAAACTATCTCTACATAGGAGAGTCTTTACTAAAAGCTGAGGAGGGAGAAATGCCTGTAACTCTCTTAGTAGCCTACAGGTATGATGTTTGACATGTGTGAGCGTGAGTTCAGCTGCACATAAAACTTCTCCCTCAGTTGAGGTGCAATGATGATTTAGAAAGCAGCAGTCTGACCAAAGCTGTGCACTTATCAGCTTGACCTTAAGGACTTGAAAAAATATTTTACCAGCAGAAGAGAATCTGTCAGACGATTGTTATTATTCGGTATTTAGCCTATCTTTTAAATTACTATGAATTGAATTGCAGTAACTCCAACTGAGATGGGGCCCAGATGCCAGGCATGATACAAGTACCTAATAAGAAACTGTGGCTGCTCTAAGTCACACACATCCTGATCCTGCAAATGTTTAGGACTGTGCTTAACTTTACTACTGTCAGTATTAATGGAGTTGCTCAGAGAACTAAAGGTAAAGAGAAGAGACCAACAAGAGCCAGAGTTTTAGAGACTGAAGTGTTTAGGTGTCTAATTCCCAGTGGTCTCAAGATGTTAATGTGCAACTGGCCTTATACGACTTACTGACATTAACAAATTTAAACAGACTCAAAGTCAGTGCACACATTCACATCCTTGTCTTCCATACCAGTGCAAAGGTGTTTCTAAAATGCCCTTTTTAAATGTCTCTGCGTTAGCTTATATGGTAATTTTTTAACTGAAACACCAAAAATGACTGAATACTTGTGTGCAATTTTCTTCAGTTTCTTTCGGGACAGGCTGCAGTCATGTCCCTAATGCCATTTGCTCAGCCCTCCATGTCCTGAGATCTGTTGGGTACTTATCAAGTGAGTGAAATGGTGTTCTGTTCTACTGTGCTTATCATTACCCAAAGGAAATACCTTCGTTTCACTGAGGCATCAGGCAGGGGAGAGGCTGTCCCTTGCTACAGCCACTGCCCATAGCAGGATTTCAAAAGTCGCTGTGGATTAAGACAGTGCAGATATTTCTTTCTCTTCTCCCGTTCTCATTCCCCCCTCTCCCTTCTGTCGAGGCTGCAGGCTGAAGTCCCCCTGCTAGCCACATTTTCTCCTGTTTGCTTCCTCTTTTCTCTCACTTTTTAAAAAATACAGTTTTCTTTCAAGTCCTCTACAGTTACAGTGTTTTGGCCATCAAAGTCCCCTCCCAGCCATTTTCATTTACCTTGTGACTCTGACCCTTTGTAAGGCTGAGGATTTTCAGAGTAAACCGATCCCTGAGGTCCCCAAGGATGTTATTCTCATTTATTCACTCAGCCCTTTGAATGGAGCAGCCTAGGGTTGGCAGCGGTTCAGCAGCCCTGCATTCAGAGAGCACACAATCCTTTTTCTTTCAGGGGCCTTTCAAAATAAGGCCCAAGGTTTGCCGAGGAGCTTGAAGGTCTGTCAGTCATGCAGCAAGCTACATTTCACTCCCAGCCACCAGTGAAAGCGAAGAGCAGAGACGGGATAAAAGCAAGAAGCCCACAGTAACTGCAGAGGGCGATCCATCAGGACTGGGCATTCCTTGCCAGTGTGGCACGCTCTGGGGACATCCCTGTCTGCTGCTACCGAGCCCCCACCAACCTGGCAAGGGCCCTGGGCCCCAGGACCAGGGCAGAGCGTGTCCCCACAGGAACAGCTGTGCAATGGACACCCGCTTTCTCCAGGTGCTCAGTGGGCTGAGGGAACACCTCCAGTGCCATCTGCGCATCCGCCGCCAGTCATCGCCTCTGACAGCTGGCCCTCCTTTTCGGGAGGGAAAAGGCCCCTTCTTTGCATTTTCATTGCAAAATGTTTGGGAATGGTCCCCTGGGACTGATAAGACAGAGACAGGTCTGTGAGTGTCCCAGAGGGAGGGAAGGCTAATAGGAAAAGGCTCATGGTTATGTACCACTGTACCTGCCAACTGGTGTGTCACAAACGGCTAAAATTACCAGCCGGTCAATTATCTGATTAAAGAGAGCCTTTCATTGGAGATTAAAAAGAAAAGAAGAAAAAAAAGAAAGACAGGGAAAAAAAACAAAAAGGAAAGAAAAAGAAAATCCTGGCTGAAAGCAATACCTCTGCTAGGTTACCAAACTTTGTAGACATTGCGTTCTTTGCTTTTTTACTTTTGGCAGTGATGAACAACAGAGTTTTTAAAAAATCAAGGAACTTGGGGAGAATAAATATTTTGCATTAATCAAACATTTTTCTACATCTCATTCCTCTAACACAGCATGTTCTCATTTATCTCCCTTTTCACAAAAAGGCCTTATATTTTCAAAGAAAGAATGACTGCTCATTTTACATATTTCCATTTTAGTTCAACTGATTAAATAAGGAACCTTCTCCAGGAAAGTTATTCAGGTTTCATTAGTTTACAGTTGCCTTGGAATCCCTTTGAATTACAGCGAGCATAAATTAACATTCTGTCAGCTAACATCAGAAGTACCTCTTTAAGACTCCTGGACTCAACAACGGCTGCTAAGGTTTGGGAATAAATGTACGACGTGCCGGGGCTTCACCAGCTGGTTAATGACCTGCCGCAGTAGTTATAGGGCCCAAGACGAAGCTGAGGAAGATTAACTAATCTGGCCAGTCACTGGTGTGCTGGCTCGGAGTGCTGAGCAGCGTGGAGTGCGTGATTGTAAACTTTATTGTTTGACCTCTGCTGAATTAGGAGCTGGGCTTTTGGGGAGGGAGTGCGGGAGGGGGCTTAATGTTTTATTAATAATGCTTCCAGCGTTTATCCTTTCCTGTTTAAGTAACTGAAAAGGTAATTTCCAAACACAGGAGTCAGCAAAGCTGAGTTTCTTTCAAAAAATGCTGTTTTCTCTACACACAAATCAAACAAATATGGTTCAAGCTGCAAATTATTCCTGCATTGCAACAGACAAAACTGGGGTCAATTGTATTTGTTCTTTTGCATTCATGTCTGTTCACACGGTTCATCCTTCAACTGGCAATCACCGAGCAACAGATGAAACCCTCCACAGAGTTCTACCTCTGCAAGCCACTAGCTCCAAAAACCCTCAAAGTTCAATAAAATCTGAAACTTTTCTGGTCTCACCCATCTCCATTGCATTTGATTTCCTATCCAGGCAATGTGAAAGAGGAACAGGAATGGAGAGTGTTCATACAAGATTGGCATGGCTACCAAAAAAAAATAGGTATGTTATTGTAGTTACAGTGCAGCTAAAATGAACTCCCTTTTAACACATCTTAAATCCTTTCACTTTCATGCAACAGTTTACTCTGCTACCCAACCAAGGACATAGCGACAGTATCTCTTAAGTATGAAATATTTTTATAATGAAACACTCATCTTCTGGATTTCTTCATATGAAGGGAAAAAGTATGTCTGATGTTAAACATATTTTCCTAGTTGGTTTCTACTTTGGATGGAGGAAAAGAATTGGCAGAAAATATATTACTTTTTTGGTGCTATTCAAATTGTTACAAATCCTGCCTCCTGTCTTTCCCATGATACAGACCAGTACCAGCTTGGGTGGGCATCTGTGGCGTGACCCACCTAAGGGAGAAATTTCCTCCAGTTCCAGGAGCTGGCTGCATAGACAAAAGTTCAAAGCATTTATAAAATTTCCAAAGCTCCTTCATTAATATTTTCTATTCAAACTAAATGCTCCCATTAACTCTAGAAATCTGATTTCTTTTTTTTTTTTTTAATCCTTCTAAACTATTTATTTTAAATTTTAAAGTAACTAAATTCATGGCAGAGTGCCTCTAAGTCACATTCAGCTGCCTTCTTTTGCTGGAAGGATCAGTCTCAAATTTTAAACCCTTTGGTGCCTGCACTGCTACTGGCAGACAAACGCTCTGCCCTTCATCCCTAGTGCCCAGTGTTATCTTGATGTTCTCTGCAGCCCAGCTGGCTAATACAGTGGCTTAACCAAACTGCAAGGACACACACCCAACACCATCAGTGTCAAAGCCAGTGGCTGGACTGCTCTTCTGACATAGGAAGAACCTGGATTCAAATCCCATCTCCAGATGTCAAGATCCCATTCACATTCACTGTAATGTTCTCTTGTGAAAGGGTTGCCTGTCTGCTGTACCTCCATTTTTTTTTTTTCTGTAAGAGAGGAGGTGTTTTGGTGTTTTTTACACAAGAAAGTTCCTTTCCATGCAAACTGAGTGGAGAAATGCACTCAGTGCTCAAGAGTCCCCTGCTTGACACTTCCAGCTTGTTAGCCTAAATGGTTTTCCACTCCAAATATGGATCTTGGTGTGGTTTATTCTTTATTGCTTTACTCTGCCTTTGCTAATCTGGGCTGCTAATCTGGACTGAGCCTACAAAGAGAAATTTGTTAGGCTGGCTATTGCCAAGGTGCTTGAATGACACTGTGAAGAACAGCAACCAGAATTTGCCAGAATACTGTCCTGCAACTGGGTAAATTTAAAAATTACTATTAGCAGAAGTATAAGGTATGATACCAGTAGCCAGAGAAAATGAGAAATTGCAGGGTTTTATTTTTCGTTTTTCCACCCAGGATGAATATTTTATCTGGGATCAGATGCAACTCCAAACAATGGGACAGAAGTGCTGATATGGATGCAACTAATGCATCTCATCTTTTCTAACTTGTGAAAGGATGCACCACCGATCTGATTTTCACAGCTTTCCCTGTTAAGAAATGACTGTCAGAAATATGCCATTCCATATTAATTTGACCAAAAGCAGAAGGCTGTCTTGTTAGTGCATAGACACAGACAGGCTTTTCAAATCCCTGCTACAGAACTTGGGAGGAATTACCGTATTGTGCAGTGAGAAGAGCGAGTTGCAGGAGTTTAGAATCTTGGGCATTTAAGGGAAAGGTCCTTAAGGAGTTATTTGCATGGTGAAAGAAAATAGGAAAGGAGGGAGAATTTAAGACCACAGCCACACTGGAAAAATGAAAGGTTCTCTGTTACTGGGTAAACAAAGGGAACTCTAGGGGAGTGGGAAAGAGCATGTGAGCCCTTAAAAGAGGAACCAGAGCAAACTCAGGGAGTGAAGGGAGCTGCATGCAATGGATATGAGCAGCAGGAGCAGAGAGCTAGCTAGTGTGAGAGCCAGAGATGTGCTGTGGGCAGGGGCAGCTCTAGGTTGGATGAGAGGGAACTGGGGGGATACAAGCAGCAATGAGCAGCACCTGCACTCCTTCACCTTCCCACCTGTTGCACACATAGGTAGAGATAGGCAGGGTAGTGGCACCTGGGCACTCAGAAGGAGTCATATGTTTAACTAAAAAGTGGGAAGTGGGGCTGAGACAGCAAAAAGACACCCTTCCTTTCCCTGTCATGTCTACATTGAGGCCTGCTCCTCATCTGCCTCCTTTTGATTTTCATCCAATCTGCCCCTTTAAAAACTCAAAGAGCCCGGTCTGAAGCTGCACTGGCTGTGGGAAACTGAGATATCATAGAAACCCCTCTGTGCCAATTTATTAATGTTACTGAGACTTGTCTACACTCAGAATAGATATATTGCTACAAGGGAGGCCTTCATGCAGCCAGCATCAGTACTCATGGCTCCGCTGAGATGTAATCTACCACTAAATGCACTGCTTAAACAAATGTTTGCATTGTGGGGCAGGTCCCCCCTGCCGGCCACTACAGCCGTCCAAAAAGCAGCACTTTCAATCCAGACACCCATGAGCAGATCTGGAAAATGATCAACTGCTGGGCAGTATTTAGTCATGGTTTTCTAAAGGCAAACCTAGCCTCGCTTGTGATGCAATATGTCTGAAGGGTGACATGCCCATCCGTGTCACCATGCAGTGCCACTGCATGCTGCAGCGTGCCCAGCCAGCTCCCACTGCCCAGCTGGTGCAGCACAGGGAGTGCCAGCACCAAAGGGTGTCAGGCACAGGAGTGGGGGCATGGTGCTGAGGGTCATTTCACAGACTACCAAGGTGTCTCGGCTCTTTCAGCAATGGCAGGACATCTGAAGAAGCCCAGGATGAGGAGAAAGCGGCTCTGTCATTCTGTCCCCATCAGGGCTGAACAGGTGGACAAAGAATTGGCTCAGGCACAAAGTGACTTTGTTCTACAAATGAAAACTACTTTAAACTTCCCCAGTGGTAGTCCCTCACATCTTGGAACCATGAGTTAGTGGCAAATGCAAAACTGAAGCTCAGTGAGGGGAAAAACATGTCCCAGTAGCGGCCAGAAAGATTTTAAGACCTAAAGAGTGTTATTCATTGAAACATATTGTCAATTTTTCAAAGATCCCGTGAAAAAGAGTAGGGCTTTATTAAAACTGGTTCTTTATAGCAAAACACCTGATCCTCTGATAATTTCTTTTTATGACTCCCTGAGTTAAGCAGAGATTGTAAGCCACCTGCAGAGATCAGCATCAATTCTGGAGATAGATATTCATGCTCACAAACTGATGTAGGATCAGGGCCTCTTTCTTGTCTCAGTTCTCTCACACAGTGAAACTTTTGCAGTTTCTGTCCAAGCACTTTGATGTTTCCTCACTGATCTCTTGAATTTAGGACTAAAAAGGGTCATTAGATATCTACTTGACTTCTTGACTATAGAGGACCTGAAAATTGTACTGTCCACATCTGGCTTGAACTCAGTAAAGTGAATATGGCTATTATACATTTTCCAGGAAAAAAAACATCCATGCTTAATCTGAAGCTGGCAAGAAACAAACTCTTCCTTCCCTTAATAGCTTCTTTCAGTGGTCGATCCCCATCTTCCTTAAAAATCCCTTGTTGTTCCTACCTTCTTTTACCTTAAAACCATTGCCTCTTATCCTATAACATCAGGCCCTGCTAAGGTTATTTTTTATAATCCTACAATGTCATTATCTGCTTGTTCTCAGCTCTAAGTGTGCTTGGATGGGTACAGACACACAGGCAGTACAAGGTTTGTAAGTTGAAATATGTCTTTCCTTAGGCAAACTACTGTAATTGGAAATGGCTGACAAGCCCCTCTTCGGTCTGAAATAGAAGCAGCAAGCTTTAAAATTAAATGCAAGTTGAAAACAATTATCCAGAGCACAGGAGGAGTTCAGAAGTGCTTATGCATGTGGGAAGGGCACTTTCTCATATGGTTTATTTTCTTTTAAATATGGGAAAAATATGGAGCAAAGTAGAGTTATGTTACTGTAGCCCTCCCCAGCAGCCTCGCAAAGCCAGACAAGGAAAGCCTCTACCTTGGGTGCGAGCCTGCAGCCGGCTGTGCAGCTGGGATTTGTCATAATGTCAAACAAAACGCAACCGCACGCCTTTCAAACGCATTCCACGGGGACCTGACTCTCTCAGTGGCACAGCCACATCCAAGCGGGGTGGTTTGCCGGGGAAATAGCTGGCAGGCTTTGCCTAGGGCACGCTGCTGAAGAGCCGATGTGCCACGCTGCTACAGGCATCTCCCGAGCAGCACGCCCGTATAGGATTACTGCTAATGTGCTTATTCTCTCTCTGTTTCTCCTGCAGCAGCCTCGGGATCATGACCGAAGCAACAGAGACAATACAGAAAGGGAGGATTTGGGAGGGCTTGATGGGCAGAAGGCTGATGGGTTCAACATGGGAAAGTCAGACATTCAGAAGTGCTTTTGAAAATCTTGCCCACCACAACCAATACTGCAAATCATGTGCTCGCAAGGAGCTTGCCACATGCATTTAAGTCCACTGCACTTAATTATTTTCAGTCATAAATATGTTTAAGATTGGTGTCACAGTAGCCAGTACCACAGTAAGAAGATTGATCATTATGACCTTACATATCTTAGGTGAAATATCTTATGTAAAGCAAAGTAAAATCAATACCAAGAATCAAACATTCACACCAAGAACATATAAATAACACTTTTGTAGTCTTTATTTAGTAGTAAAATCAAAACGTAAATTATCATGCTGATAAAAATAAGACACTATTAGCAGCTCTACTTTCCTGATGAAATCAGAACTAAGAAGCTTTAATTCTCGGAGTTTCTTATTTGTTGTTGTCTCTTATTTTATTTCTATTTTATTAACCTCCTCCAGCTGTCACAATTTATGACAGGCTTAGAAAACGTCAAGTGTAACTAAAAGCACTGCCAGAATTACCTCTGTTGGTCTCACTGTCAGTATGACACTTCTCTCTTGACTTTTATCTGATGCAATCTGTGGAATAGACAAAGGAAATCTGTAGCACTGAAGTTCTCTGACAGGAAGTATCAAACTGCTTTTTTATTTTCAGAAGAGACTAGCAGAAACTGTAGATAAACATAAGAGAAATATTGTCGTGTTAATTTATGCTAACAGAATCCAGCTAATTTTCCACTTAGATGGATTTTATTTTGCATGAAGGAGACCAAAGATTTGTCTACTGCAAATGGACTTCTGATAGGATCTTAACCTGCTGTGACTGAAGATACTGAGAGGGTATATGATCCAGGGTAGTTTTATTGTTGCAGCACAAAACACGGCTGGAAGTGACAAGTGATTCTCTGTGAGCTCTTACTGTGCAAAAGTGACTTGATTAGACATGTAAAAACTTGGGACAAACAATAATAGCAAGTAACTCTCTCACTTGGGTTTTTTTCATAGTTTTTCATTGGTTTAACCTAGCTCACAGAGACCATCTAAATTCCAGTATGGTTCCACGGAAGTTTCATTAGCAGGCTAAGACAAGACTGATCTGCTGTCTCTCATAACCTCTGAGAGCCTCCAAATGATAGTCTTCAAATTTAGCTTCACTGCCAGGGAAGCTGCATGCAGACTTTCCACTCTGTAAACATTTCTCTTTTGCTGATTAGTATTAGAAGTGAGGCTGGATTCAAGAGCTGACCTATTTCTCCTTTTCTTGACTATTAGGGAAACTAGAGTCTGAACTTTGAATCTGTTCCCTTGACTGAATCAAAGCCACTGAACAACACCTACTTGGGAAGTTTTTGGATATGGATGAAGATTGTGGCTCAGGATCTTTCCCCAAAAGCTGAGTGCTAAGTAATTGTGCACAAATCTCCATTTTCTCTTATCCATTCCAACAAAATACACTTTAAGAATCAAAAGTAATGTTTTATAACTACACATTGATGAAAGGCTTACTCCTATAAACAAGTCAGGGAATATCATCAACAACACTATTTTACTTTAGAACAGATGTGTACATTCTAATACCATTGGATGAGTCCATAACTCTCCTGAAAAATAAGAATATTATTTTCTAATTCTAGCTTGTGCTTCTTATTACCAAGGTTTTTTCTGCCTTTGAGAAGATGAAGCCGGTCCTCATAAAGTTGTGTCCTTAAATGTCCCCTACTTCACACTTCAAGGAGATGCAATGACCCCTGTTAGAGCTTTGCAGTGTAAAGCAGCCAAGACACTGCTGTGTCCCAGACTTTACTGCACCTGTGTCAGGAGGCTACCTAGAAATTTCCAGGTGCTAGAGAGCTGCTGGTTCCCCCTTCACAGTGTCTTAATCCCTGATGAATGTTTAGCTTCTGAAGTCAGTAAGAAGAATAGCTGACTCCAGCCAATGGCTCTAAACCAGATGTGATTATGGCTTGCTAAGACGTATGATGTGCAAGTTTTTAGCACAGTGTTTTGAGGGTATTTTTACAGAAGGAGGAAGGTAGAAGCCAGGAACACGTTATAAAAAACACAATAAATAGGCGAACCACTCTCTAGCAGGAGAGGGAAAGAAATAGTCCAGTCCCCTACAAACACACTCCTTAGCAAACAAGGCTGGATCACTCCTCTCTGTGTAGAAAGGGATCATGAAAGTGGCTGTTTCAAGTTGCTCCACTGTTCATAACAGAGGCAGGAAAGATGTGACTAAAATCCTCCCAAATCCATAAGCTGCCTGAAAAAGTGGAGCAGCTAAGGGGGAATCATCACTGTCAAACACAATCCTATCACAACAGATAGGTAGGGACAAAGCTGGTGCTATCTCCTCGCACACGGGCACATGCTCACACACATGCACATGCACACATGCATGCACGCTCTGCCTTCCCCTCCCTCAGGAGGAAAGAAACCAGCCTCCCAGTTGGGATGCTAAACACGGATGGGTGCTCAGGGCTGCCAGCAGCCCTGGGTGCCATCTGTCCTTCCTCCTAAGCCGCTGTGCTGGTCTGGATCCTTAGGGGGCTGCCAGGCTCCACCTCAGAGCCAGCCTGAGCACCGATTTTTAGGATAACTGAACATTTTTAATGTAACATTTTTAGTATGACTGAATTTGGTCATTTTATGTTGGAAAAGAAAATCGTTTGGAATAAAATAAGCAATGCCAGCACTAAATAAGAAGTACTGGTAATACAGTGACACTTACCTTAGATAACCAGCTAAAGGACTGACAGAGCTTGACAGAGGTAGAGGAATTCTGGTATTCAACAGAGCTGAGTGAATAACTGAATTTTTGCCTGAACTCCTAAACAATGCACTGCAGAAAAGGGGAGGAGAGTGAGAAAGGACAGTATTTTGCTCCAAATGAAATTGATTTTTAGGAGATTCCTGCTAAACTGAAAAACAGAAAATATTTCCATTACAGTTTAGGTCTTTTGAACAAAAACAGGGCATTTGAAATAAAACGCAATGCTTTGGCACCATGTATAAACATGCTTTTTTTTTTTTTTTTTGCATTCTTCCACAGAAATTAAGGCAGCAGCTTCCATATTGAAGTATATTAGGAAAAATTATACATGAGGTTGGACATATATATACATCCCAGGGGAAAAATATGGGTGTCCTTGTCTTCAAGGCACCCACTGTGAAGCATCTCCAACTTGATTCCTGCACTTTGTTGAAGCAATGGGAACATCAGCATTTGCCGGATGTGTATGGGCACAGTGTGGTGGAACTCTCCATAACCAAGGAAAACTGCTGTAAAAATCACCACTTTTCCAAACATTGGTACCACTAAGCTGGATACCAAAGAACTTATTTGAATAAAGCTGTTTAACAAACTCATATTAATGGCAGCAAGTGACAAACACCCTTTTCTGGTTTATTACTGACAAAAGGAGACCCTGCCCAAGACAGCAGCATGTCCAGAGGTTGTGAGATGATCTCTTCAGGTGGGTACCACCAAGTACAAACCATTATCTGAGCTGTATTAGTTACACATGTGTTACAAGCATTGCTAACTCCAGCATGTTTAGAGCATCCTGGAAGGCCCAAGGAGTTGTTTTTGGAAGCAGCTGTCGAGGCAAGCACAGTGCGACTCACCTGGCAGTAGGCTGATGCACCCACACTCTCCTCTGTGCTTTTTCCAACCAGCCTATGCTCTCCAGGCTTCCCCTCTTTTCCATCTCCTCTGCCCCTCTCACAGTGTTAGTGTGACACGAGAGAAGTGTTTTAAAAAGCCAGCACTGAGTGTGAGATTTTATTTTGGTGCTTGTTTCCAGTCATCATGGCTATAATACAGCAGGAAAGCAACTTAAATTTGTTTTTTGATTAGGTCTCACTGGAAGACTTATGAAGAGCACAAGTCAGTAGAATTGTTGCTTGTGCTGTGTAGAGATCGGTCAACTAGACAGTAGACTCACTCATTTTATTTTGGCCCCAAATGAAACGGTGGATCTGTTTTGATTATATGGATGTAAAATATCTTCAGTATGGCACATTTAAGTGTAGTGAATGAAAAAACAAAGTAATCCCAATACTAAAATTAATTAAGTTATTTTATTTGGACAGGAATTAAATTCAGTGTATATATACATATATATGTATACATATGTACACTTAGACATGGATAGCTAGATAGATAGATAGATATACATGACTGCAGAAATACATAAAAAATTGAGAAAACAGTGAATTCTTACTGAACCTTAACAAATGAACTTTAATACAAATATAATTGCATCTACACTGGCTAGCTTTGAATACAGAATCTACTTTCTAACATGGATCTCTGTTCTTGCCAATTAAAATGGGAAATCTTCCTTTGAAGAGTATCCATTTACACCCCAAGTTGCTAAGTTACAGAACAGAAGGGTACTGTTATGCACATCTTGTTTTCAGAGGCCACACCTCTGATTCAAGGACAGCAGCCCATATTGGTTTAGTTTTTACCTTTGAGAGCAAGCCTTTTACTGAAGCTCTTGAAACACTAGTGAAGTAGTAGGAATTTTGCTATTAAAAAATAATTTTAAAAAGGAGAAATATTTTATTCACAATCTACATTGTATATTGACTACGACCTAATTTTATCATATCAAAATGCAACAGTAGAAAAACAGAAGTGTCTTTTGCAGGTTTTTTTTTTTTCGTACACAGGCTGGCACTCTGGTCCTGCTGCTTTCATTTCCCTAGAGCGTTTCTGCAATGGTTCACTCCTGGGGAAAGGTTGACCCAGCGGACTGTAGCTTTAATTCTTGCTGCCTCTTCTGAGGGGAACCAGAAGTGCAGTTCTACCCTATTAGCATCTCCATTAGCCAGCCCCATAGAAGAAAAACATGACATACCTGTGGTTTTAAAAGTAAAGCTCAGCTACAGTCCTTACAGAATGGTTATGTGACCAGCCCTATAGCTTTTAGTGTCTACATCATACAGAGCCACAACAATGTATAGGGTTCTTCCAGGTTTTGCCCCTCACCTACTGGGAATATGTCTGAATAGATGAGGATTGGTGGATCTCACTCTGACACAGTAGCACCACCCCAATCTAGAAGCTGCAGCAGCGTGGTAGTGTGTGATTCACTGTAATTTAGCTGCTTGCAATAAAACAGCCATTTAATCTGTGGGCTAGAGGAAGCTCATTCACCAGCTCAGAGGGAGACAAAGTCGGCCTGGCCCTCTACATACAATAATAGATTGCATGTACCAGATCCACGGTCCCTGGGTACCTTGTAACTTCTGCTGGATCTGTGGTCCACGCACCACTGATGGCTGCAGAATACCTGTAAGGGTGATGGCCACAGCTCTGTGTCACAAGGTGCTGCTATAAGTCTGTGTTTCCAGCTGCTAAACAGCAGGGGAAAACTGATAAATGTGGATGAGATTTCATCATGCTCTATTTTCACTTGTTTTACTTGCTATAGAAGCAGTAGGTGATGAAAAGGACAGGATGAAAAGTGATGTGTATGGCTGTGAAAGAGAGAGAAAAATACAGCTGGGCATCTCTAATGACGTGCAGTCCAGTTTATAAAAAAAAAATAAAAAATTGTTGGGCTGAGTGCCCTAGAGCAACATAGACCCAGATTCTTTGCAAACAGGAACTAATTGCTAAAAGCTCTCAAGAGCATTTTTTTTCATTCCTTTCAGTTAGCATTGGCAAAGATTTAGAAATTTCATCAAGAGGAATGATCTCTTATAAGTCCTTCTTTCTTAAATCTTTTTTCCCTCTTTACTGATGTGAGGATTGGCACCAATTTAAGCAACTTCTTTCATCTCTGAACATGGACTTCCTTAAATTGGTTTAACAATTTAATCCATTTAGCTGAAGTCCAATCCAGTCAAATCCATTCAAGAATTGCATGGAACAGACCCTCAGTGTTTTACCCAAACCACTGCTCCATTAGCAGCTTCAGTCAAGAAGCTCATGTTGCTCCTTTTGCTGGTAACACACCCTGACACCCTCAGCTGACTCTGGGACTACTTAGGGGGTCTTCTAAGTTGATTTCCAGCGAGAGAAAACTCAGTGTCTCAGAGGCTGACTGCGGCTCTACAGGTATGCTAGCTTTATTTACACCTACATGAAAGCTGTTAAAACAGAAGCAATCACATATGGCCTCCACAAAATCTCTGTAGGATAAGGCCTACACATCACAGCAATACCACCATTCCGAAAAGTCATCTTCCTTCGGAGCTGTCCATAAATATCACCAATATTGCAGGACTTTACTGCTGTTTTTTTTCCCCAATCATTTGTTCAAGTAGCAGCAAAGATGACTGTCGGCCTGGCATTTTGCCTGTGTTATAAGGAAAGGAAGAGAAGGGAATTTATAGTTCTGCTAACGTTTTGCCCGGTTGGGCAGCATCCCTCTGTGAGCTTTGCTGGGTGCTGAGGCTTGTGGGAAAGCCCATTGTCACTGGCACAGCATGGGACCAGGCTGACCCTCCGGCTCTTCCCATCTGCCCCTTCCTGCCTGCAGCCTGCAAATTACGGGCTGCTCCCACTGCAAAAGACACATTCTCCCAGCCCCCAAGTTTGTTATGTTATTTTTATGTTCATGAAAACATTAAAGTCAAGGTAAAAGGGACAAATAGTCCAGATTTGAAGATTTTCCATCTAGACCAAAAAAATGCTGCATGGCATGTGTGTTTAGCATTAGCAGGAAAATAAATGTGCTGTTTTCAAATTTTTGCTTCAGGGTCAGCCAACATCAGTCTACCATGTAACAGCTTTGAGGGGGGAAAAAAAGCTTCACTTAAGGATACATCTGCCAGAGTAAACAGTGCCTCAAACCAGGGAAATCTAAAGCACATGCCTTATTGTCAAGTTTGGTTTAACTTGTTTTACAAATCAAAACAGCAGCTCAGTTTTTAAAACCTAGTTTTAAGCCCACTAGTGTTTTATCAAGGAGTATAAAGACCTACATTACTGTTTCAGTCATTGTATTTTAAATCAAATATGATGTACCAATTTCTTTTCCATGAATTAATGTCTTATCCCATTCTTACGTGCAGCTCTTCCTACCTCTTCATCATTTCTCATAAAACAGAGGATAAGATTCCCCGTTTTAACTGTCCTGACACACCCTGCACTTTGTGGGCAATCTTTCTGTAGCCACTGGGGCTTCTCGTGAAATATGTTAGTGCTCCCTGCAGGGTGAGAGCAACTGGTCCTCAATCCATGCTGGAAAAACACAAAATTTGCATGAATTTGTGTGAATAGGATGGAGTTTGTGCTCAGAATTGATTTCTCCTTAGGGAGCAAAGCACATACCAAATGAGAAACCTCCCGCACTTAGGGTATGTGCAGACAATTCTTCTGATTAATGTGGGAGTATTTGCATGCATATCTGAGGGAAGAATTTGGCTCTTCACAGTTAAAATAAAATGCTGAGGAGTATTTAAGGAGCAAAACCAAGCCTGGAATGTTTTGAAGGCATTTCCAAGAACCTCTAAGAAAGGAATCAGTCTTCGCCAAACAGAGACAAACCTCATCAAACCCTATAGCTTCCTTTCAACTTTTATTGTTTCTGTTCCCCCACAAACCTACCTCAGCAGGTAATTCTGCTTGCTTGACTGCGGCTGAAGTTCCATGATTATTTTGTTCCAGTCTGAGCTGTGTTGAAAGGGGGAGGGTGGGGTGGTCCCTTCCCCCTTTCTCCTCTACCCAAAGCTACTTGTGCCCTTGCAGATCTGAGTAATTTGTTCGTTTCTGCAGGGAGCTGGAACAGGGAATGGATCCAGCTAAAAATCAGCTTTTCCTCACCCAGCCCTCCACTGTGCCTTGCTCCTCCAGCACTTCTGGATAAGCAGTAGTGTGAGCACACAGAAAAGATGTGGATATGTGACCAGATGAACAGATTAAAAAGGAACTGGCATTTTCCTCACAGCCCCTCTACACAACACTGGCTGAAGCAACCATACAACTTTGGCCTAAATCTAAGGATAGTAGGCAAGTATCAGTCTGACTCAAGAACTGTTCTAAGATGAGTGGCATTTAAACACTCTGCAAGTCTTCATTGAATATAAACCAGGTTCTTATTTAAAAAAAGAAAACCCAACATTTAAATGTTCAATTTCCACATCTCAAGTGTCAACCATGCACATTGATGCATGATAAATAAGGGGAAACTTAAGAGGAAAGATATTCCTATTTATTGGTGTATGTGTTGTTGGATCAGTTATGTGCAACATGGCTTAGCATATCTAATGGGAAAGACCAATTTGGTGATTTCAAATTAAATTTTCTCTTTTTTTAGTGTAAATTTTTGCAATTGTCCATTTTATATGAGTAAAATACACATAGTTATAAGGCAGTCTACTTCACTATAATTGTAGGTTTTGATGATGGGATGGAGCACTGAGAAAGCATTGGATGCCATCATAGTAATAATAATTCAGTTTTAAAAAACCTCTAAATATCAAGTATTTACTATAAAATATTATCCAAAGCAAACAAATATTGGAGATGGCCCATTTTATATGAAAAATCTATTAAAACTGAAGCCAGCTCTCTAGAATATCCAAAGCATTACTTAATTGACATAAGTTCAAAAGGTAAAGAGAATAAAGCCATGTTTAATGGCCAAATGTTGAAGTTCATTCAAATCTCTGAGCCATTACTAACTCCAGTAGGACTGATTATGTGTGAGTGACTGCTCACCAATACCAATGTGTGTCCAACAGATCTCATATCTTTCAATAAAACTACAGCAGATGCAGTCATTCAGGTGTGAAGCTGGAGTGAGATCAAAATTTGGCTTCAGTCAGCATGTTAGCAGGAGTGGTAACAGAAGTATTGACTGTAGCATGCAGTTGGATACAAGGAACAAAGGAAATAAAGCACATCTGATTCCTGCCCGAGGTTAGCCAGACTGCTCTGAGATGGGAGGAAATGTAACCTTTTAAAAAGGTTGGTGTGTGAAGTGTTTCTTCTCTCTTGGGCAGCCTGAAGGACTGATTCAGCTTCCCAGCATTCTTGTGAAAATTGCCTAAATTGCACTAGCTGGGGCCTCCCATGCAGGAACTCAGGAAGGTATGTAACTCTCCAGGAGCACCCAAGAACGAGTAACCTCACCAGGAAAGTTCCAGGATTTAAACAGGGGGGTCTGCACAGACATGATGCTACAGGAGGGAAAGGGGATGCGGGGGACACAAGTAAATAGCAGTTTGGAAGGGGTGAACGCTCACTGGGAGCAGAGATCACCACCTCCTGGGCAGCCCCGGGCTCAGTGCTCCGGTGGCTGGCTGGTGGGGTCACCATCACAGCCTTTTCATGCCCCCGTTGATGTCCCAGACAAAGCCAGTGTTGGGTGGCCATGGCCGGGAAAGGAAACCTCACCCAATTTCTTGGGACAGTACTCGGCAGCCAGTATGAAGGATGGGGCCATGCCCTGCCCAAACAGCTCTGAGGAGACCCAGCTGTCACTCCTTATCACCAGTGCTCAGCGTTTGGGTGTGTTTGGGTGCTCAGCCATGTTGAGGGTCTCTTGAGAGCTGCCCTGGGTGTGCCTTGGCTCCCTGCAGAGGAGTGGGTGACCCGCAGCACTCACAGACAACCTTCACATCCCAAAAGGAAGGTCATGGCTCATCAGTTCCTTTTTTCCATGTTTTTCCATTTCTTCCATGTCCTCCAGTTTGGGTCTTGTACTTCAGTCCCAAAAGCTGCACTTCCTGCCTCAAGGCGCCATCCATCCCGTGCACGGGTGAAACAGATGGTGGACACAGATGGTAATTTCACCCCATTATTTAGCAGCTGTAAAAGGAAAAATTACCTCAGCCAATTGCCTGCATACAAATGGCCCCAGCTAACCCACGCAGTTCCTTTTATTTACTAAAGATATTGGCAAAGAGCCACTTCCCCATCCAGCAAGTCTCCATCCATCTGGAGATCTGGGCTGTCTGTACACCAAGTGTCAACAGCAAGTGTCTCAGTCTTTCAAGGTTTCAGGCCATTAAGGACTCCAAAGAAGCAGAAACTGCTTTCAGGGCAGGCTCAGTTGTGTCTGTCCAAGAACAACACAAATGAGGTGTGGATCCGATCAGCTACATACATTCCTGTCGTGGTGGTGTCATATGTAAACAGCTTGTTCAAATCTCCTCACTGACTGCAGCCTTCTGTCATGTTTGTGGAGGAGGCCGTGGAGAACTTGGACAAATGTCTTGCAGCAGTGCCTTGTGGAACAGGATAGCTGAGACACCAGCCCACTTGGATCCCTGAGCAGAAGGCCTTTGTTGTCAAGAGCCAACATCTCTCATTTTGCTTCAGACTCAAATTTAGTACGCAGACACTCAGCTCAGAGGAAACCTTTTAACAGCAGTTGGCCATTTTAATTATAGAAAGAATATAAACAATAAATTTCTAATATTAGATACATTTCTCACAGTCCTTGTTTCTGAAAATAATGTCTTAGGACCATATCCAAGCCCCACTGAATCAGTGGAAAGTGTCCCACTGACCTCATTGTGATTGGATCAGGGCCTTAGTTTCTTAAAATAAAATTTTACAAGGTACAGGCTAATCCTATTTCACATATTTTTAGTTAAATGGCTGAAAGGGTTTTTTTCTCTCCATTAAGATCCATAGAAAACCAAGAGACAGCCACAGTCTTGGCACCAAACATTCTATAAGGAATTTAAACACAAATAAGGTGTGGGGTTGAAATTGTTTTACACTTGGGGTTCAAAATGGTGGGTTCAGAGCACAGGTCCTGGGAGCAGCCATGAGGGCCCAGGTGGCTGGCAAGGGGTGGCTCACCTTCCTCTGGAAAAGCAGCAGTAAGCCAAGCACAAAGCTGCAGGCTGTGCTCCAGAGTGCTTACCAAATTCCACCAATATTTCATCTTTTTAATTTTTCATATGTAGCCAAGCTCTAGGCAGCTGCAAGGAGCTAGAGCTACCAAAACACTGCGTGACAAGCTGTGCCTGTGGTATGTCCAGCCACACCAAGCCTAGAAGGCAGTAAAGCACTCCCAAGAACATCTGATCCAGCCCATAAAGTTTCAGATAAGCTTTAGATAAGTAAATGGGGGAGGTGGGAGGAAGTTATCCAAACAAAAGTATCAACCTGCTCCTTTTATTCCATCCCCATCCACTGGTGCAAACTGAAAAGGAAACGTATTGGAAAAAGCAGGGAGCTTGCTAGGAGCAAGCAGAGTCAGTCACATGCAGACAGAGGTTACCCCTCCTGCACCCAGAGGAAATCCCCATCTTCATCACTGCAGTAGCAGCCAGGCCAGCAGTCAGAGACCCCCTGCAGTCAGAGACTAATATCTACAGCATGGCAAAAAGTGTCATTTCTAGAAGATGTAAAAACCATAAGGGAAAAAGAAGAGAAAGCAAACCACATGAAAAAGAAAATCATAAAAGTGAAAAAAATAGAGGCGACACAAGTGGAAAGGTAACTGGGTAAACCACACCCAGTTACTGCCACAATATTTCTGCTTTGCTTTGGTTTGGTTTAGTTTTAACTCTGTGAGCTCATGTTACCTCTCGTGAAGTTTAAGGACCCTGTTCCTAGGTGTATGAAAACCCTGTACCACCCTCCTGGCAACGCTGGTCAGCCCTGCACTCTCAAAGGCAGTGTAAAAGGTGGGGCAAGAATGCTGCCGTGCCCCAAAGCAGAGCTGCCCCAGTCAATGCCATCTTTAGAAGGCCTGGTACAACCCTCCAAAATGCATAGATTTTAACGGTATCTGGATGTGGAGTTCAGATAAAACGCATGCAGCCTGGGTTGCAATTAAAGTGCACTCAAACCTGACACATTCAAAGAATATTTTGACACATTGGCGTGCAGATATGAATGCCATAGGTCAGATGAAAGAGAAGGGGCTAGAAAAACACCAGGAAGACAAAATGAATCCATGACAGCACCATCCAATTTCACCATCAGGAATAATGTATTTATTCTATGCCTGAGCCAAGATTTAAATTGCCAACAGCTTTGTCATCATACCCTTTCACCCCTGGCTCACTTTTGCATGCAGCATATCACAAGACACAACAATTCATTTTCTCCTGTCTCACTTCCTGTCAAACTCTCCTGCACATTGCATAGGGATTTCTTGCCCCATAACTGGGGATTAAAGCCAAGTGATCCAACAGTGCAGTCTAAGGCACACTTAGTTTGATATTTCCAGCTTGTGTTAGCCTAGTCTTGCCTCCACTCGCTTGGCCTTCTGAACGCATGCTCATGTTTTAAAATCAATTTTGAGTTTAAAAGGTACTTTTCTCTAAGCTGAAGATCTGAATGACTGATCTGAAACTGGGGTCTCTTCAAAAAGCAGGCAGGTCTGCCTGGGGAGCCCTCCATCATGGGATGCTCATGGGCTTTTTCCTCTGCAGTATCTGCACAGACCCACTAGAGCCTAACAGAGGTGGAAAGAGCCCATCCTGGCAGCTTGGCTCCCCAGATCCTCTGAGGCAGCACTGAAGCAGCCCCTGCACCTCAGCCTAAGCTCTGCCTCTCCTAGGAGATTTAGGAAAGGACCCACATAAACAACAGTAGGGCTAAAAAATGTGCTTTAAAATAAGATAGAGAGAACAGATTCTATTGTCATCAAAAAGAATATTAAGGGTGACTCTTGTAAGCTGATGCGCTGATGAGGGTTGAAGACAGAATAGATTTTTAGATGACCTTGCCTGGCAGCCCTAAGATTAGCTCAGTTGGTGAGGGCTTGGTGCAAATAATGCCAAGATTGTGAGTTCAACCCCCTATATGGGCCATTCACTTGGGACTTAGACTCAGTGATCCTTGTGAATGCCTTCCAACTCAAAATATTCTATGATTTTTCTGTGATACTTCTTCTGAATCAAATTACCTCTCAAATTAATCCTGACTTTGTGTAGATCAAATGTTATGATTTCCAGTCTTATTTGGATGGTTGGTATTGAACAGTGTGGCAAACAAATTTATTAAGATTTATTCTTGGCACATATTCAAAGGTTTATTCAATAATCATGAACTTGTGGTTTCAGGAGAACAACTGGTCACTCCAGTTCCACTGTGCTGCCTTAGTTCCTGGATTAGGTGACTTAACCATCCTTAACCTTTTTTTCCATGTAGTATTTTCATTCAGTTGACAAGCACATGTTGCTATGCAAAAGAAATAGGTTTGCAACTCTGTTAGCACTGACCTTCCAAAAGATTTGTGCGACCACAACTTACATTTGCAGAAAAGTGCACATTAAGCAAATGAAGATGCTTGGAAATGTAGCCACGGGAAAGGGTTTCTAGATGTCATTGAAATGTCTACAAATAAGTTTTCTCACTGCTTACCCTAGTGGTTTAGCAATCCAGACTGTGGGTAACATTTTATGTCCATGTAAGCTATACCATTTCCAGTGGCATCACAGGGGATGTGACACTGAACCCAAGGCTAAATTTTGCACTTTTGTGTTTGGAATTTGCAGACAGAAGAACAGACATCTATTTGTAGTTGTACTCTAGTCATTTTTAACTACAATGTGCAGAAAAGTTAAGCTATCCATATTCATCAGCAGGAGGAAATGCCTCATAAACTCAAAATGCTACACTAAGGACTCTTTCAGTTTTACTTCTCTCTTTATTTCCTTAAAGAATGCTTTGTTTCCACTGCTGTCTAGTTACCATTCAACCCTGAGAAATACAGCTTGCATGCTTTACCAGTCTGCCCACCCCCAGATATGCCTACAGCCAAATATTGCTTCCCCTTCTCTTTTCAAAACAAACATCCTCTCACTGCTCCCCCCTTGCTGCTCAGAAGACCCTACAGAAGAGCCCACGAAACTTTGCAGATATTTGACAGCCAGCACAGCAGAGGCACGGTTTTTTTCAGAGGAGAACCTACAGTGGGCTGAAATGTGCTTGATGCTGTAGTACCTGGCAGGATGGGGCTCCCACCAGTCCCAAGGTCCACCCTTGGAGGTAGGGTCTGCAGGGACCAGAGACCCCAGAGCTCTCTGGAGCACTCTTCAGGCTGGCCGTAAGGGGAGCAGTGGGCAGCAGGGAAGGACAGTGATTCCAAGGGTGCTTTGATGCTGCAGCCAGTAGCAGTTTCTGCTGGGAAGGGGTGAGACAGACAGGGTTGACAGCCACCAGGCTGTGGATAGGCAGTCTGGGTCACCAGGGTTAGGCTCACAACTAATGAGCTTCCTGCCCCCCTTAAAAATATCTTGGGTTTCTGCTGTTTGCTTTCCATGACCACACAAGCTTCTGGTTCTGTGAAATATGGACTTCACACCCTTTTGCCTAGCTCAGCAAGCAAGAGCAGCAGCCAGTCCACTAGTTACACTCATCAAAACTGTTCCCTTGGCTTTTGTGCTTCTTGAGGTGTTTCAGGTTTGCATGTCACAATTGCCATCCATACCAGATGCCATTTTCAGCCCAAGAACTGGTTGCTCACGTGTCCATTTAGTTATCAGTCTTAGAAGTGCTTTGAAGTGTAAAGGCTAATTATTGAAACAGTAAACATTAAACCAAACTGTGGATGACGTCTCCATGAGATGTGAGCGAAGTCTGCCCATTGTCAATCCAGGTTCAGCTCCTGAGCTCCCCACCAGCAGTGGGGGTGCAAGGGGTGCATTCCTAGAGTCACAAGTTAAAACCAAAGGGTACCTAAAAATCAGTGTTTAGCCAAAATAGGCCACCAGAGTTTATAAAGGCCATACTTTTATTTCAAGGTTGGGATTTCTAGTCTTTGAGGTCTTGCAGGTAAAATTTTATCATATGGACTTCTTTCTCTGAAGTCCCATCTTCAACAACACCTAGAAGAATTGACTCTGAAGATAGGCAAGGGGCAAATCTGCATAACTACTGGAATTTGAAAAGCAACAATACATGCTTGATTATATGGCTTTTGACAAAGTCTTGAGCTCCTGAGACTTTGCTCTTGAAAAGACTATCCAAAAGCTTTTTTGTCTTAAAGTTCATAACTAAAATATATTTTTCTATCAATGCTGCAGAGAGAGTTGGGTGGGTTCTAGCTGTTCAGGACACGTAAATCATTCACTTCAATTGCACCACTGATGCAAGTGTTAATCTGTTTTTTTCTAGTTTGCCTCCAGGTTCTCAATAACCACGTCTCCAAATGACAGGAGGAGCAAGAATGATAACCACCTGACACTGTTGGAAACCCCGGTACGTATCAGATCACACAGGGCACATACCACTTATCAGTGTGTAAATTCAGCCATTACACAGGGTCACGCAGCTTTGGAGAAGTAACTAAGTATATGTGATGGCTAGCAGTAAATACTGCCTTGTAAATGATGCCTGTTATATGTAAAACTGAATACATACAGCATTTTTTGCTTCCTTTCAAACTAAGCAGAAGGGTTTTTCTTCATTTAAATAATTATTTCAATAATACTTAGAGCTGATGCTTTCTCTGGTCTACCTCTAAAGAGTCATAGAATGCTTTGGGTTGGAAAGGGCCTAAAGACCATCTAGTTCCAACTTCCCTGCCACGGGCAGGGACACCTTCCACTAGACCAGGTTGTTCAAAGCCCTCCAGCCTGGCTTTGAACACCTCCAGTAATGGGGAACCACCACTTCTTTGGGCAACCTGTTCCAATGACTCACCATCCTCATAGTGAAGAGAACAGAGCAACTAAAAAAGAACTTTAAAATGAGAATTGGTTCAGGGAAATACCTATTAAGTCCTTAACAGACTAGCTGATGTCTACCTTAATCAGATTTAGCAGTGCATTTTCAAAAACTGTCCACATTGATATTTATAAAGTGCATACCCATAAGGAAAATTTAGTCACAGGTATTCAAAATTTTCAGCAGCAATCAACTACCAGGCACGCATTTGCATCTGCAGTTTAACTTAAGGTTCAAAAAGCAGACATGTATTTGGTAAATAAATAGCACTTTTTCAGTAAATCAAACCTATGGTATCGGAGAAGATGCCTTTGGATAGGGCATTTTGGATAGGCTTACAAAATTTGGCACCAATTAATGCAATGAAATATTATCTTCATATCCCACTCACTCAGTTGATGATATCCTTTAAATACAGGTGTGATGTTAATGATAAAGAACTTGGAAGACACATTTTGTTGATTTTTCCAGACAACACTGTCTGTATAGGAACAAGATATTTGTTCTGGGCTGTTAAATGAAAGGGAAGTTATTTACTTTACTTAGGTTTCGCTGTCACTTATGATGCTGCCCCTCAAAAAAAAATTTATATTTTCTGGAGCCTGGCTTAAACTTCAGAATTTTAGGGGGATTTGTTTTATAGTTTAAGAAGACAAGACGTGCACACCACTGATTCGCAGAGACTGAGCTCTTTGCTGGCACACTCTGATGTGAGGAAGAACTGTCCAGGTTAAACATCAGCAGATGATATACCTACAGGAATGATCCCCAAATCCATAAAACCTATAAGCTCTGAGATTCCTTCATGGGGAAATTGGTGCACAGTGTAATACATTACATCCTCTGTAGGGAAACGAGAGTGTTCACGCCCCATCTCTGAGCAAGGAAATTTAGATATCAGCAATAGTCCTTCCACTGAAAAATTCACACCATTGTAACCTATAATGAAGTCCTGTGTCCAGCCCTGGACTCCCATGTACAAGAAAGACAGTGACTACTGCAGTAAGGCCAGTGAGGAGCTGGTGGGATGGCCAGGGCTAGAGCCCCTGCACAGTGAGAGGACGTGCAGGGAGCTGAGCTTGTTCAGCCTGGAGATGGCCATGGGGCATTTACTGCTGGCTTCAGCTGCCTGATGGGACCAGGTGTAGAGAGGACAGACCAGGCTATCCCCAAAGGTGCTCATCAGTAAGGCAGGGGACAAACAGAACTTGCTATAATGTGAAAAAAAATCTAATCAGGTAGTAGGAAAATAGTTTTGCCATGAGGGTGATTAAACACTGAAACAGGGGCCCAGAGAAGGTATGGGATTTCTGATCCTGGTGATACCAAAGCTTGGCTAGATAAAGTTCCAAGAAACACAGTGTAAGTTGGCCTTGCTTTGAGATGGCGATGTGTACCAGGAGATCTCTGGAGGTCCCTTCCAACCTAAATTAATCAGAGATTCAGTGAGAATATGTTTAAGTTATACCAGCAGAGCTGTGCCTCCTCTATTAATTGTCAGGGATTTTAACCGTTACATGAGAATTTGGAATTAACTGGATATATAATCGTCACAGGAAATTAGATTTTCCCCTTTAAATTAAACTGTCATGGTAGGAAGGAACATAAACAGGAATTGATAGTGCTCTGCAGTATATTGTATAAAAAGCAACTGCTGTTGTTGCTTTTTCATTTCTGGTTAGAACTTTACCTTCCCAGGAGCAACAAAAAAGTATTTTAAATCAATATAAAACCAGACAGGTAAGTACTCCTTTTTATTTTCCTTTTGTGCCTCATAGCTCTACCTTCTTCTGTGCATTATTTGGTTTTGGATCACATGGACCTAAGAGATGTTGTCACTGCTCGATTCCCTCAAGCTGCTATATCTTCTCGTTGCCTTTTCCTTCACTGCCCTGGTTCTTGCCCCTCCCTTTTCCACTCTTTTGCAAATGACAATATCTGCCTTCAGCTGTACCTGATCTACAGATAGCAGAAGAGCCAGAGGGTAATCTGACTTCTTTCATGTCCAGGGAATTAAACTCATTTTCTATATGAGTGGCTGGAAATAATGGCAGTCACTGCTCGCGACAAGATCACCAGGACCTGTCCAAAACCAAACCAATACCCCAGGAGGGTCCTGGGACTCAAACTCAAACTTGGGGTCAGACTTGGAATCAGATCATAATTTGGGAACCAGGAGTCTACTTTTCAGCAAAATTGATGTTTTGGGAGGCAGAAGAGCATTTGTGACAGTCAAATACTTTGGATCCAGTGGAGAGAGTCCTACAAATTATTTGAAAGAAAACCGTTGCCATTTATTTTCCATACACTCCTCAAAACAGGGTTTGCATGCATTCCTTGCTAATATGCGGAATGGCCACATCAGTTCCTTCTCCCAAGGGACAAAGCTTGACAAGCCCATGGATGTTAGCTACACCTCTGCATTAGCATGGTGACAGAGCAAGTAACCAACCCAGCAAGCATGTTTGACCTCTGAGAGAAACCTCTCCTGCAGCCAAAGAGAAAATTAACAAAACACCAGTGTTTAATATTCAGCAGGTGTAAATGGGGTAATTCTGAACTTCAGTGTGATAAATCTGTCCTCAGATTATTCTCTATACGCTTTTAAACTTCAGCACTGCGATGTTCTTTTTAAATTTCTTTAAATTTAAATTTAAATTTCTTTAATTTTAAAGTTCTTTAATTCTTGTTAAAGAACTTAAAAACTATGTTAAGCTCAATGCAAAATTCAAAGTACTTAGGTATGTACTGGAATTAAAAGTTTATTTTTTTTAATGAAACTGGTAACTACAGCATCACATTTAGACTGAAAAGGCATCCCTACTTTTAAAAATATGAAAATCAGCAAACAATATAACAAAATATGAAAATTCAGCTGTGAGGAATGCTTGGATTACCTTAGCTGTCACAGTGAAATCACTTACTATTGATTGATATGATCCAGTTGTAATTCTGACTAAAACAAGGTTCACATGTATGTGATTTCACCTGTGTGTATAGGCACATACAGAATATATCTATGTAGCTTCATTCTTTTAAACTATGTTTAACTAAAACCAAGATAAATTTTTCGTGTCTTAAGCTACTCACTCATTAAATGTAATTGATAAGATAATCTGAGATTCTCTTCTAAAATTTCAAATAATTAAATAATGCATACAAGGGGAAAGGTTCTGAGCACTAAAGGAATATGATTTGTGTGCTATCTCTTTGAAGGATAAATTCAAATCAGCTTTCATTGCAGTGTATTTTGCAGCAGTTGTAACACACTTCAGGTAGGAGTTAAAGCCAAGTTCCTTCACAGAGCTTTGCACTTAAACAGGTAGGTTTTTGGTGGTATGTACAGGAATAAGTATTTTTTTAGGTGGAATTTTTATAATTTCCCACAGCAAAAGTTTGGATTAACTAGAAATGAAAAAAAAAAAACAAAAAAAAGAGTCATATTTGGCTACTGTAAAATAGTGCAGTTAATAAATGATATTAAGTTTTGGTTCCTCACCTGAGATACTAAGTTAATATTGGCATTTCCCAAGCTATTGCAATGCAGATTAAACATGTTAGCTGGAGCTGTCAGTGTCTGACAGGGTCATAGGAATGCTCCCTTTCCTTGGAATTGCAAGGGAGGAGTAGGAAAATTGTAGGAACTCCAGCACCTCAGCTAGATACAGGACATTCCTCAAATGCGCTATCATGTGGAATTGAATAAGCAGGGCCTAAATTCAAAAAGCTTTCAAAGAAAACTCAGAGAGGCAAATAAATCTGAAACAAAATTTAATTTCCATAACAATAAATTCACCTCAAGAAAACAGAATAAGAGAAAGATCCTTGCTTTTACAAAATGCACCCTGTGTGCATGCATGCGTGCATGTGTGTGGTTCCTGTGGTTATGGTATAGGAGGCCATTGAATTATCAAACCAGTAATTTTGCCATTAGTTTTTCAGTTTGCTTCTTGCATGCATATTCTGTGGTCAAATCCATTAGTAAGTTTGAGTGATAAACACCTGGAGTCTATCAAAAACAAAGAGAGTCTTATTCTATACGTACACCCAGCCAGGCGAACATAACGAGCAAAGACTAACTGCATAATATAGAATTCAAACAGGAATATGTTTTTTATGATGTGCCAGGATAAGGGAGATCAAAGACTAAAGCCAAATAAATAGCAACTGGGTACCAGCAAAGGAAACATATTTAGAACTTAAAGTAATCAGAAACAAACCCAGTGTATGCCAACACCCTCTGAATTCAAAGGTAACATTTTCCTCCTTTTCATAAAACGTTCAAGGGCTGGCAGATTCTATTTTGGTTTTCAATCTACTGTTTTTATGACTGGAGGGGAAATTTCATTTCTCACAGACAATGGAATATGAAGAATCATCTCCTCACCCCATTGCCTATTTCCTTCTGGTGTTTTTTGGGAGTTACCACACCACTACCACCACCACCTCCCTGCTGCTGTCTGATTGAATTTTCCTTGGCTGCTTTGTGGAATTTGCCAGCTTACATTAAGCATTTATTGAGCTCAGCTCCTTATCTCGAACATTGCCTGGCAAACTGCAACAATCTGTCTGGCACCTGGGGACTGGCAGAGCAAATTTTTCCAGGTGGTAGAAACAGACATACAGAATTACAGGCCAACACTATTTTGTGAGGCAGTTTCATCTAAAGAGAAAAGCCCAAATGACTAATTTCCAGTGTCCTGTTTAGTACCTGCAATGTATCTACATAAACAGTCCTAAACTATTACTAGTACTAAAAAAAGCACTTACTGGGTGGGAAGGATGGTGGAGGGGTTGGAGGAAGGAGCAGGGAAAAGATACAAGGATGGCAGTGAATCATCAGGCTGAGCCTGGGGGCAAACAGTTACATCTGTGCTTGATTTGTCAGGGATTTACATTAGTGAAACTTTAACTCTGCAGATGATAAGTAAGATTACTCTTACAGAATAAGTTTATGCAAATAAAGCTTGGTCTATGGAGTGTGTGAGTCCAGACACAGTGGATTTGGCAGGTTTCACTGAGCCTGGTGGCTGGGTTTAATAAGTGCATTTACACAAAGGATTAGGACATCTGGAAAAGTAGCATGGTAGTTTACTGAGATTTAAATAATGTTAATTGAGAGGTCACAGTATACAAAACACCCCATACATGTAAATGAAAATCATGGAAAATGATGGGGTAGAGACTTGCATCTTGCACTTGGTTACATCAAGCTTTATGTACTAGCTGATCCATGCCTTTTTAAATCCTAAGTTTAGTCCCCATTATCTGACCCCATGCCATGAAAAATATGATAAAAAGCAGTGCCTTTTTCTTAAAAATCTAAACCCAAAATCAGTGGTTCACATAAACTAGCATCAGGAGATATCCAGAATTCAAAGGATCTGTAAGAAATTACATAAAAACTGTAATCTAAATAAGTAGTCTGCTAGATAAATCAGTTTTTCCCAAAGCTCAATAACATACTCCCATAGCAACAAAAAATATCTCTTTTCAGCAACAGAACTAACACTGAAAAGTGTGTTTACACCTAATTCCAACTTGCTTTAAAAGTTCCGTGATACTTACTAGTACCTTGGCTTTGCAAACTAGCATACCTGTGAAGTGGTAAGGATGAGGTAACAAGCAGTTTGCAAGAGCTATACTGCACCCCTAGATTAATTTATAGCTTGGTAGGCAATTTTAATTCATTTTCATCATTCTTAAAAATATAAAATGACTGTTTCTCAGCTTATCCAACAGTTCAGGAGAGCACAGGCAGACCTTTTGCAAAGTACTATAATGTCCATATGTTTGTATTTCAAGCTCTTTCCAATAAATGTTTTTTTTAGAACAATTGAAACGTTGCTTACACAGAGCTAAAAATAGCTTGCTTTGTGTTTTTTCCTTTCTCCAGGTTTTTGACAAGCTTTGATTAGTTTTGTTTTTTTCCCAAGCTATTGACTACGTGCAAACCGAAGATTTGTCCCCACAAATGCTCATTGAGACATTGCACCACACACACCAGACTGAGGTGTACAGGGGAACAACAATGGTAAACTCGTCTGCAGAAATGTACTGCTCTTCTGGTTGTGCAAAAGCCCTCTGCAAAGAGACTGGGCCTGAGACCTGTTTAGAATTGCTGCAAAATACACTGAAGAAATATATGTTCACAAAGCAAGTTATTCCTACAGTCTGACCGCAAAATGGTCAGTTTTGCTCCTGTGCAATCCAATTATATCATTGCTATATTCAGACAGAGTGGGAAGCTGGTTGAAATATGGGCCAGAAGCAGCTGGACTTGTGTAGTCAGAGGGAATGTTGTTGCTGTATATACTGACCTTATCCAAACAATTCAATACATAAAATGAAAAGCCAAGACATATAAGCATGAGGTATGAACATAGCAGCAGCCATGTTCAAAAGGGATTAGGTTATGGAAGGGCCAGTTCAGCTGTGTGCTGCTGCTGGCATCTGTTAAGAGCACGGGAAAACACTCCTCATGTTTTGGTCAGTGAGCCAGATGTATCACTTCATTCATCCTTGCAGTTGGATGCTGATAGCATCTGAAAGCAAACAAAGGTGATGATTTGGAGTGGCTGCTAGTAGGCATGCAGTTCTCTTTCCACTTATCATACTCTGCTTTGCTTGGATGTTTCCCAACAGACAAGATTATAGCTTGCCTTAGAAAAGTGGCCGTGTTCCCTAAGAATTCCAAATTGTGATCACAGGCCAAATGTAGTGAGGCTACAACACCCCAAGACATACAGCATAGTGTGGTTCTGTTTGTGGACTTCTAACCTGAGGAAACACGTGCCTAATTTCTTTTCCTCCAGGGTTTATGATAGACAAATGCCAGCACCCTTCAGCTATTTGGTTCTCCATGTGTCTGGACCAGTCAGTTCCAGGCCATCACTGGCACAGTCTGAGGGGAGAGGGCTTTTGGTCTTTGCTGCTCCTCTTTGGCATTGAAGCCATGTCCCACTCCTGAGTCAGCTAGCTTAGTAAACTGAGTTCAATTCCATGATCTTTGAGAAACATTATAAAAATTATCTGCAATTTACTGTAAACTTCTCCATCAAATTCCGAGTATTGTCAACCTATTAAATCTATTTTTAGTCCTAACTGCAGAACACTTATGTCTAAAGGAATTATTTAAATAATCTGCACACTAACTATGCCGTAGTTTACAGGGAAAGTTGCCCTAGAACAGCAGCAGATGTGAGCTAGAGAGGTTTTGTTGCACAGGGCAGAATATCTCACACCACTGTGAGTAATTTTGTTTAGGGCTGCCTGCTGTACAAACTTTCTCTTTTCCACATCTCAGGCTGTCAGTTGCTGAGGACACTTGGTGAAAACTGTCCCATTTCCCTTGAAGTGATGATACAGCATTTTCCTAACACAGTATAAAATGTACAGAAAAGTAGCTTATTATTCCCTGCCTCTGACCGAGTTAATTGGATATTAGCATTAGAAGCATACTAAGTAATCTCTGTCAAATCCTATTAGCTCCCTTGCTCTCTTCCAGAGTATCTGCTGAATGATACAAAGCTTGCAGAAAAGCTAATCCTTATATACCTTATGAGTGCAGCCAAAGTATTTTGTTTGTCAAAGGAAAAGAGACCTTCAGGCTTCCCATCATCCACACCACAGGGAGAGTTTACCTCCCTCCCATGGCAGTATCAGCAGTAACCAAGAACAGCAAACTGGAGGCACTAACCTGTGCTGCCACCATAATTTTCACAATTGTTCATAACCTGGGTTGAGAATTTAAACGTAAAAATATACTGAAATCCAAAGCTATAATTCCCACAGCAGCTATAACTCAGTCACGGTATTTGGACATACATTGTGGAGTAGAGACATAGTAAAGCAAAACACTAAAGATACCTCTGGTTATGGTTGGCTGGGGGAACCATAACTCTGAGTTTCCTGACTTTTGTGTTAAGATCTCAACCATAAATATTGCTTTAACGTAGCTTTGTGCAGTGTGTTTACATTGGCACTGGGAGATGCTCATACGGAAACAGTAGAGAATTAGTGCAGTATGCTTATTAAATGAGTAATGCTCTTAGAATAATTGCTGAGGTGAACTCACAGCCCCAGTGAAGTCAACAGAGACAGGGTTTTAACTCAAAAACATCTCTTTTAGGGAAGAAAGCAGCAAATGTCCAAGTGGGTTTGATCTTTATTTAAAAGGAAAGAATTTCAGATCAGTTCCCTCTCTCCAAATCAGGGCTCTAAAGGAATAATCAGTTTATTCTAAAGAGTGATATGAACCTCAGCTAGCAAATGGTTGGGGGGCACATTGCCTCCACAGAAAAACTTACAGGTTATTTTGTTTGTTTTGTTTTCCTTTGCTGTTTTCCACATTAAATACCTAAAGTGACTATTTTTTTCATAGTTATTCACTAACTAAAATAATTTCTTATTTATTCTGACATTTTGCTGTTTTTCTGTTAACTACAGTAGAGTTAATGATCTCAGAGATTATCCAGCAATTGAAAAAGGGTCACCACTGAAAAACTTTCAGCAGAAAAGTTTCAGCCTATCTATGAAATTCAGTTTTTAATTTTTGCATGCCTCTTTTGAAGGAGGGAGTGCAATACCATTATTTTCCTGGTAGGATGCTAGAGAATATTTTTCCTAGAGGATTGGTTTTTAGCTTACCATGATTTACTTGAACAAACCAGCCTATTTCATTATGAAAAAAAAAAAAATTAAAAAAATAAAGAGAGAGATGGGCTAGTCAAAAGAGGAAAAAAATTCGTATCTTGCAGTGTGTGACCAGCCAGAGGAATTCTCCTTTCATGCCAATCTGCCTTGTGTTTTCAGCTGGGAAAGACGCTGTGCAAACTGATAGCAGAGGGTGGAGCTGAAAATAAGTGCTTTACATGTTTGATCCAGAGCCAGCATTTTGTTGTTTAGTTGTCTCACATTTTTGCACTGTGTTATGTTGTGCAATCACATGTGAGACACTGAAAGCAGCCTTACTGTCACAGTGTTTCCTGAAACAGGATTCTTGATGCGATGGGCAAGAACTTAGTGTGTTTACTGTTCTTGGAAAGAACACCCTTTCCACCCTTTGAGGAAAATTTCGGCTAGCTTATCCTTATGGGAAGGGCCAGTGGTGCCACTAGGAGAAATCTCTACTCAAAGACTCTCTCAGGAAGAAATCCAGATGCGTTGGCAAAGGCTGGTGCAGAGAGGGAGTCTGTGGAATGAAAGAGAGGGTGGTCTCTGCAAAGTGGTTTTGAGCCATGCAAATACAGTGCCACCAGCTTGCCTTGCAAAATGAAAATTTTCCAGCTCCCTGCCAGAAAATGTCATCTGGCAGCAGAGTATTTTAGCTGCAAAGGCAGCTATGAGTTCAGTTCTCTCTCTCTTTGCTGAAGCATTAGATTGCTTTGCCATGAGCATGAAATGCCGTGTGTTGGTGAGGACTGAAGTCTAATTATTCAGTGACTAAATCTCAGATTTAGCACATAATAAACCTATTTAAAGATGAGGGTTTTATTCATTAATCTCAAATCTACTGATTTCCATGCTGGTCAGGCAATAGCTCCATTGCAGTTCCTCATCTGAGGAAGAAAAAGGAGGTGGGAGGAAAAGGGCAGAAGACAAAGATCACTGCATATCAATCTGCCATAATCTTCTTCCGTGAGACTGTTTCCATAATGCTGCAGTTGCCCCTTTCTAGACTTTTTAGAATGTTTTTTGCATGGAAAAAAACCAACAAAACAAAACCATAATAGAGCTAACAACAGGAAAACAGGCCTCCAAAATTCCCAGATAGAAGCTAACAAATGCAGGTCATTAGCCTCATGATATTTTCCAGTTTAGGCCTGCTGAGCTTGTCTTACCTAGAAGCCCCTTTCCTTGGTGATGGTTTACTGAAGTGTGATCTCTCCTTATTCTTCTTTCCAAACTTTCTGCAGTCAGTGGATGCCGTTCCCATAATTCCACATTTAATGCCTCTCCCAAACCACATTAAATACTTCCCCCTCTTTGTTGCTGAAATCTGTGTTAGAAATATAAAAATATGAAGCTGAGACTGTAACACAATTCAGGATAACAAGCCTGACCACAGTGCTTCAAATGTCTTTCGTGAGTTACTTTTGTAAGTACACTTGTACCCCCTAAGGTAAAAATCAGTGGAAAAAAATATCCATCAGCTCCAATATTGTCAGGTGTTGGGACAACATGACACAAAAAATAGTTTAAAAAGTTCTTGTATTCAGTTCATCAAATTTAGTAACCAGTGCCACTACTAGCTCAGTCCTCATACAAATCCTGCTTCCTTTTTTCCTAACTGCTTAATAAGACTAGTTAGAGGAGTAGCTGGCTGGCATGTCCCCTTTGCTGTCGCACTTACATTAAAAAAAAGTAAATATTTTGTTGTGATTAATTTTTTCAGTGAAATAATTTGAATTCTTTTGATAAAAATATGTCAGGGAATTACGGCAACTCAAAGCAGCTGAGGACATTCCCCCAAACCAGTCAGTAGGACCTCATATGTGTAGGCACACATGCTTAAGAGGGTAAAGAAAGTATATTTGATAGGTTTTGCTTTGAAGACTAAATATATTCACGGCCATTTTACTCTCAAAATAGGGGAAACTATGCCTGCTGCAATGCAATATTATATTCTCTAGAAACAAAGACTTGCTATGTTTTCTTAACTGTATATTAAAATAACAAAAAGTCTAAGCAACAAGATATGGTGATTTAAGTTTCCCAGCTGCAAGTTTTTGTACGCATATCTTTAATAGATGTTTCGGCTAATTAAAGAAATAGAATCAAACAAACCCTAACATAAACCCTTAAGAATATTAAAATTGCAGAAACTGACAGGAAAGGAACCTTGTCTAAAACACTGCAGTCTTCTGTGACATGAGTATTTTTAAAGCGGTTTTTACTTTGCATTTGACATAGCTTTATGTTTATAATTTGCTATGTGGTTTTAATTCTGTGTTTTGTAGTACTTAAGGTATGGGTATGGGTTTTATTTAATTTTTAAGCTACTCTGCTTATTTATTGATCTCTGATAGAACTTGGAAACAACACCAAAAAAAAAAGTTAAGGAAGTTCTAGAGACTTGTTTAAAATGTTTGTCAGATTTTTAGCTTAGAAAATTACAAACATATTGCGCAAATGTTAAAGATGACGCATAAATTACCTATGACAGAAAAACATAAATCCTTCTATATAGTTCCAAATGCATGTTCTTTGAGATCAATTTGGAGTTGTTTCTTATGGCATGATCACTCCTTCCCACGACCAGTTTCTGTGGGACATGCCCTTAATGGAGAAGCAGGGCCGGCTCAGTCCCTCGTGGCCTCAGCTCCTGGACGGGAGCTCAAAGTCCCTGTGTGAGACGGGCCCTTTCTGACACTCTTATTCTAAGAGCTTTTCAGGCCTAGGCTGTTGGGCTACAAAGGCCTTAAGAGCAAGAACCAAGATACGCAAAATTATTGAAAATGCAAAAAGCTAGGCCTTCCGTGGCGATGTGAAACCAGACCTTCCTCACAGCAGGAATCTTTCTGCAGTCACCAGCTTCACTTCAACGGAGTGCATTTAGCCATTACTATTCACTCATTTTCGAAACTTTTGCATTGACATGTACCAATAATTTGTGCAATACCTGTAGCTCCCATGGGACAAAGAACCAATACAGGTCTGTGAAAACTAGCAAAATCAATAGAGCTGCTTCAGACCTGGACAGGTTTATATGGAAAAGAAATCTTGCCCATACTTCATACAAGGAATCTTTGTTGCTGAAAACCGTGCCATAATTGCAGGTTTGTTTGGTTTTTACAGCTTTCTTACTGGGGCAAGTGCAACATCCTGACTTCTCTATTTCTTTCTCTTGGAGGCTTTTTGCACGGTATTGTGAAGTATTTGGCAGAGGTCTGCCTTCTTTCTTTTTATTTTTTTTAAGAACAATGGTCTTTCTCTAGACTACAATTGGATGTTGAAGCAAATGTAATTCTGAAAAGCAACTTTTTATTTTTTTGTAAGGATATTTACAAGTTCAATCAAATATAGGTTTTTATTTAAGAGGATAATTATGTAATGCTGAGCTGGAATGGCAAATGTATTATTTACTAGGAGGTACCCTATTCTGTAAAAAAAAGAGAATTTGCTTTCTATAAAAATGCAGCATAAGACCCCGTGCTGCTTCAAGCAAAACAAAACTGGTATCATGCATCTGATGAAGGAAAAAATACAGTTAACACATTGTCAGATTACTATTTTTATCTCAGCAGAGAGGTAGTGGTGTTCCCAGACCTGCATTCTCTCCTGTTTGCTTCAGTAGTAAAAAATGGGAGATTTCAATAATATCTCAAAGGTCATCCAAAATTTGAAGGCCAAACCATTGCTGCAAAGGAATGTGAACTATACCATTGTTTTGGAGATGTGGTGGTTGAGCTATGGTTCATGATACTGTTCAGCTACATGGCGTGTGGAAAAAATCTTACAAAGAATTTATTTTTATTTCTCTGCCGTGCAAAAGTTTGTAAATGCATAAACTAGAGTTTGAGGAAGGGGTGAAGAGTATTCAGGCTGTTTCCTACTGTGTGCAAATCAGGACGGAAAAATTTTAATCCTTCCAAAATCTGAGGTAATGGTTCAACAGGCTCCAACAACCCTCCAGGACAGGTGGTACCAACACCCAGAAAATGCAGCTCATTTTGGAGCCCAGCACCCCTGGTGGCTGCAATCAAGGTCCCAGGCATGCACGAAAGCACTTTTCAATGTACAACATAGAAAGCTTGGCTCCTGTGCAAGCAAACATCACTGCTTGAGTCTGAGTTGTGGTCTCAACTCAGCCCTATCCTGACTACTTGGTAGGCAGCAAAACTCATGCACTTGAGCAGCAAGAAGCACAGTACAAAGCAAAGTGGGCATTGTTGCTTTTGTTCAAAATCACAAAAGAAAAATGTTAACAGTGATAATCCATGCCTAGAATTTTAAATTATTGTAGAAACTGTCATTTCAAAGCACCCTTAGGATCCAGTCAGTGCTCAGCATCAGTGGGGAATGTCAGGCCAAGATAAACACTGGCAAATAAAAGGATTCCCAAAACCAGGACACTCAGAGAGAAGAACTAGATCTCTACCTTCTCTGTTGCCTCCAGGAGAGTTCCAAAGCAAAAAGGATCCAGGACAGAACAACAGGCAAGCTCAGTGGGTGCCCCATCTCCCACACCATGTGTAAGGTGGATATTCCACCAGAAGGGTGGAAGTGACCTCCAGAAGGCACCTCCAGTGGTGAGAAAATCAGCAAATATGCAGCTGTGGTGTAAAAATTCTAATGTTTATATTCTAGCATTTGAGATATATCTTTAAAGAAACTTTCATGCCCTCTGATGTGAAAGTATAAAGTGAAATTCTGGTGGAGAGGTTCTAAACCCAGGAGAGGGGATGGGGTGACCATCAATTCAGGTTTAAGCAGATAGTGATGAAGAAATTTTACAAGAAACCCGACATAAGGATTTTCTTCATTGTTTTAAGGAGATTGCAGGGAAGTCAGAACAAGATGAGCCAAATGCAATTCTCAAACCTGCTGAACTTCACCTGCTGGTCTTAATAACATCCAGGATAGAAAAAAGTCTTGTAACTCATTATGTACAGTAACTTGTTTTCACCCTATTATCTTCCTCCTGTATATGTGTTTTTCTAACTCATTATTTTCACATTTACATTTGTATTTTCACTTACCTCCTTCACAGAGTACACCAAGAAACATATATGTTTCTCTGAAGTGTAAGGATATAAGAATGCAAAGGCATTGATTAAGACAAATATCTACCTTTTCACTCATATACAAAAGGAGGAAACTGAACATCATGTTCTCCTTGTGCTCTGTGCAAGATCACATCATCCTAACACAATGTCAAAGTCTGGAAATTGCATGTAATCAAACATTCATAGTGTAGCAGTTTCCTTTTACAGTAACACAAAAAAACTGGCGAAAGAGCAAAACACGGCTATGATGAGGTCTGGTTTTCAGCATTCAAACTGGTGTTCATGGCTCTTGGGAAAGAAGGAAAACTTTGCTTTTGACATTTTGGAAAGGGGGTAATTTTAAATCAGCTCAGCTAGTTTTGTCTGAGAGCTGGCATGGATTTACTCAGATAACTTCATCCAAGTTGTTTTTTGGCCAAGGAGACCCTAAAGTTAAAAACCAGATAATCTAGTAAAACAAAATAAAAGGCCTAATTAGTGATGGTAGCTCTGGCCTCATAAGAAAATAATGTGATGGATTTGGAACACAGATGAGAGTACTAGCTCCACAGAAGTGTTATTCCAGCCACAGAAGGTCTTAAATACACCTTTTAAAGTGTATAATATAATGCCAGATGGTTGAGCCACATCTGAGATTTTCAGGGCATTCAGTATGCGATCAAAGTTAAGTAATCATTGAAAGAGAATAAAATTGCTAAGAACCTGCCATTACAGTTAATGTGTGCACTGAAAAATTGATTCTTGATCTTGTTCAGTAAAACTCTTGGTGGGAGGTTATTCTGTGAAATAGGTGTTTACTGGATTAGCTCAGTTTCAGGTCATGTTTTTCTACTGAAAATGTAGTCCTTTCTAGTACTTTAACAAAATAAAATTAATATAAAGCAATAGTTTGTCCAACTAATAGCCAAACTTCTGAATTCTTTTGTTATAGTCAAAATGACATTCAACTCCTAATCTAAATCTGGGTAGTTTCACTTCTGAACATGACAAATCCCCATCGGGACCACTCTGCAGGATCTGACCAACTAGAATGTCTCAGAGCACACCTCAGGTTAGTCCCTGCACAGCACAGATAACCTGGTGCAGATGCTGCCTCACCTCTCATCCCTTCTGGTTAAAAAGCGTGTGGTATGGGAAAGTTGTTCTAGCTCTGTTTCTACCAGGCTCTACATTATCCAGGGCTATGGTCCTCCTGTCTGTCCTCCTCAAGCTGCACTTGACATTTTCATTGCATGAAGTAATTAATTGGCCATTGAAGAAAGGGAGCATCAAAGCCCTAGCTTCAAGATCAGTCGTTGGGACAAAGAGTTGAGAAAGGGGAGACCTCTAGTGACTTGACCTGACTGATGATCGCCACCATCAGGTTCTGTAATAATTGCATTACAAACACAACAGCTTCAATGGGAGCAATTAAAAGAGGTCCCAATCAAAACGCCATTGGGGTTTAGCACTTGGAGAATTTATCAAGGTGGAGGGAGATTCATGTTTACATGTACTCCTCTGCTAACTGAGGGCTAGGATGGAGGGGATTCTCCTTCCCTTTGTTGTTATTATGTCCCAATGACCAGCTGATACCCTCAAGCCAGGAGCAGAGGCAGAAATACGATCCACACACAGCAGAGAGGACAAAAGCCCTTGAGAGGGTAAGTATCTTCAGAAAGACCACATTTCACTCATTCTCTCCTGGTGGAGCCGCAGCCCCACTCACTGTGTGGTGAGGCTGCTCTCACCACACGCCACCACTCCGTTTTCCCAGATCCAGCAGGTTTATCTACTGATAAAAAATCCTCCTGCTTTTCATCACCTTCAGCAGGCAGGAGAGTGAACCTAGTGCCATGCTGCAGCTCCTTCAGCCACGCTCCTGACAGCTCTGGGTGTCTCAGTCCCTGCAGCCGTGTGCTACTTTCTCTGCCCCCCTTGAGATGCCATTCTACAGTCCAGTGGTCCAAGGGCACAGGACAGCCTGCATCCATATAATTTGCGGATGTCCCTCAGCATTTTTCTTCCACGGGGCACTGCAGCATGTTTAATGAAGTCTGCAAACTTGCCAGCTCCCCAAGCCTCTTTAATTAGGAACTTGTGATATGACAAGCTTCTTAACAATACTATTTACTTTTCCTGAGACATAGCAAGGGAAGGTTATGTTTCTCTCCCTGCAGAAACCAGTAGTATGATGGGTGAAACTTCAGGAAATACTACACTGGCTGGTTGCTCAGGTTTTAATATAAAACATACTTGTATCTGAGCTGGACCTGACTTTTTCAGCAACCTGAATTCCTGAGAGGATATTTTAATTTTCATCCTTTGATGCAATTAGGTTTTAAAGTATTTCAACTTTTTTGTCCTGCTAGGAGAAAAACATCAATCTAATTCATACAGCTGCTTTTGATATCACAGTAGATGTAAGAGGGGAACCCTCTCTCCCACTGGTAGCATTTCCTTCAACAGAATGAAAAAATCCAAACCAATTCAACTACTATGTCAGCCATGTAGGTAAGTGTGTACACAAAGGGGAAAGAGAAGAGGACAGGCACCAGGAAGAGGACAGGTACCATGAAGAGGAGAAAAGGACCCTCAAGGATGATACTCTCTGCAGGGTATTTTTATGGAGAAGGCAGAAACCCACCACCCCTCCCACCATTCCCTCTTCTGCCCCCAGCCAGAGCATGGTGCTGCCTTAGGGTGCTGGGATCTGCCTTGGTGGCACTTCCCTTGGCAGCTTAAATTTAGGACAAAGGGATGCTTTCTTTGAACTGAGAGAAACAATGCTCTTTCCTTAAGAAAAGAAAAACGAAACCCAGAAGTGTTTGGGGATTTCCTGAGATGGAGCAAGTCAATCTTCAACGTCCAGTCCCAGATATGGCAACAGCCACGGCATCTGAACCACAACTCTCCAGTGAAGTCTGGGAGTACCATAGAGCTGCTTCCTGCTTACCAAACCAAGAGTCTCCACCAACACCAAGGAAATTTGGAATTCTCTGCCAGCTATCTCAGCTACAACCTTTCCAGGAATTCAAACATTTGAGTATCACCTTGACCATGCTACTAAGCTGCAGTATGACTAATAACATTTTCCAATAGTATTTTAAGCTCAGTCAAAACAGTAGCCCTGGGAAAAAAACCCGACCAACCAACCAACCCCACAAAGTTTGTCATGTTTCTCAAACATAAACAAAAATGTAATCTTCAGATGACTTCATTTTACACCTGTGGATCAACTCTAAAATCAGAAGGCACTGAGACATGGTTTCTCTTACGTTATTCTGGCGTGAAGAAATATACACCAAACAAATTTTTACAGATAGATAGATAAGATAGGATTTGCAGAGAACCTAACACGTTTCAATACACTCTAATGAACCACCAGCCAAGCCAGTTTAGTTATGCAACAATACTTGATTTCTCTCCTCTGCAGCACCTCATGTCAAAGAAAGATTATAGCAACAGCAATTTGTTTCAGATTTACTCTGTCAGATCAACTGCTGATAGCTCCAGACCACCCTAATCTGGGAGAGAAAATGAAGCTCTCTGTTGACAGAAGAGTCACTGGTGATTTTCCTGAAGCACTTCATTGTTTATGTAAAACCATTAAGGAGGCTGGGGGTGATATGAGTTCAAGCTCTTTTTCAAAAACAAAACTGAAACGACTTCAGATTTATGATTCTGTCTCAGTTCTCCTCATGAGATACAATATTCTTCTTAACTCGGATTAAACACCAATTGTAACTTCTACAAAATATTTGGTTTCTTCTCATAGAACACTAAACAGTGGCTTAGCTTAGGGAGCTGTAAATAAATGAACTGCATTTTGAAACAAACTGCAGACTTTACATCATCTTAACTATAAATTGTAAATTAGGTGCAATGGAAGTTACAGTAGATCTTTATATGCTACTTAGAGGTAAGGCTTTCAAAGACATCTGAGGAATTTAAATATCCAGTTTCTATTAATTTTAGTAGAAAACTATACTCAGCTCTCTCAGGTAGTTTCCAAAACTTCATCTTAAGAGACTGTGTTATAAACCCTAAACCTATTAGATCCTTGGAGAGATTCCCACTGAGTTCAGGAGAGTTAGATCATGGTCCTATTGCCTTTCCAGAACATGGTTCTCCTCCTTGGGCAGGCATCAGGGTCTGCAGCACAGTGACAGGGCCCCAGATGCCTCCCTTCAATCCCCTAATCAGTAATTGGAACTTTTTCTTCCTAGAAACAGAGTGAAAAAGGCCACTGTACTGCACAAGCAAACTTGGAAACACCTAAAGGCTCTGTAAATTTGCAGATTTTCTTGATTGATGAAGGCAGCAGATGCTGTAGCCTCGTCACATACCTGGAGAGAGAGAAACAGATTTTGCCATAAAACTTAAATGCTGGAAGAGAAGCCCAGGGGATGGTATTACACTATTTTATACTGTGGTATATATGTGGTATATATATATATATATGTGGTCAGCAGGACTGCCAAACTGCTTGCATCCCTGGCAAAACTCCTCTTGCCTGCCGTGGTGCTGGATTGTCCCAGGCCAGCGTGTCTGAATGCTGCGGGGAGCTGCAAACCCCCAGGCACCAAAGGCACCCCCAGGGCTGTGACCCACCATAAACTCTGACCAGCACAGGGACAGCACCTCCTCACCCCTGAGCAGTGCTGACACGCTGTAGATGTGCCAACTCAGGACCCTCACTCCAGGGACAAGCCCTGGCCGAGCAGTGCGCCCAATACCTACAGCGTCACTCGAGGAAACTTGTTAATTCTCCTTTGCAGGAATGGGGTCTTTCTCCACAACACTCACTGGAAGCAGAAGTTAAACCCAAGCGTCATTCATACATGAGATTTAAGTTTTCTTTTTCACCATAGGAACAATGCTGTTTGAGAGTGCAGATGGCATAATGCTGAATATTACAAAAATGAGAAAATAACCACAGGTAGTTTTAAACCAAACACAAAATTATATTAGTTGCACTAGAATTTAAAGCCAAATTTTTGATTAGTGCTCCATTTATTGGCAATTCTGGGAAAAGGTTTCAGTATAATCCCCAGTTAATGAAACCTTTGCTAGTGAATTTCCTTTGTCAACACTGCATTTAATGTGAGAAGTGCTTATACCTGCTAGCTCATCAAAACCTGAAAAGCTAATAGACTCAACTGGAATGTAAAAAACATGGAGGATTTTCATAAAACTTTAATAAAAGGGTTTGGCCTAGAATGGTGTAGGGTGATTCCTTTAAAAACAGCTCTACTACCAGTATTCTCCAGTTTCCAAATACTTTTTTGCCATGAAAATTGACAGACAGCAATGCTAAATATATATATATACATATAAATAGTAAAGTATTTATTGGAAATATTGCACAAGTAAAATAAAAAATTCAGTTGTAAAGTCCCTAAAAATCAAGCCAAGTTGGGCCTGAACTTTAGATCCTTTTGGTCTAGTTCATCACTTACAGAGTCAGACAAATGCCAAGACCCAAATAAACTGGCCTGAAAGAAAGGCAATCTTGACCACTGCTAGCAAGCAGCCAGGGGAGACACTGTTTTAGGTCACTGAAATGCTGAACTCTCCTGCTGCAGGTTTCTTTCAGTTTCGAACTCTACAGTGACTGACAGGAGCATGACAGAGAGTTGATCTAATTTGATCTCCATCCAACATATCCGCTCTGCTCTGCTGCAGGGGCAGTTTGGGTTTAGCTGGATGGGGATATCTGTGTCAGAGGCATTTTAGAAAAACTGTCTTCAATGAAAGAGCTGTAGGGTGGTGTTTTCCTGCATATTTTTAAGAGATTCCAGTGCCGAAAGTGAAGTTGTTGGTCCTGTTTTCCTGTCATTCAGAAACGTTTGGGGGCTATCTCTTGCTGGTAGCATTACTTATGGTATAGGGAAGTTGTTTCCACTTTCAGAAATTTGACAACCACTGCACAGTTCTTCTTCCCACAATTTGAAAAACTGTAATTTTTTAGTCAGCCCCAGCACCACTTTGTTTCCTCTGGTCTGATGAAATTATTCTTGCATTGCAGTGTCATTGCCATAACTGCTTATCCACCTGAACTTTAGGTACTCCCTTCTTCCTTCATGGATCTTGACATGAAACCACAAGGACTGGGGATCCTACAGTGAGAGAGACTTTCAAAGAATTCTTCCCACTGCATGTAGCATGTGCTGAGACAGGACTTTGGAAATTCAGTTAATGCTTCCATGAACACAAGTAATGTGTGAACGTGCCTGTGGCTGTGTACTTCCCTATGAAACCTTAGAACTAGGATTAAAGTGACTTTCAGGTCAGGCTGGATGATTGCACTAAAAAAGAAGCGCTTTATTTTTCCTTTAAAATTTTAAACTCTTCATTTCAACCATGTTGACTTTGTGTTCACAGAAACAGGAATGCTCATGGAAACAGTATTAAAAATATTTTTAAATACTCAGGAAAAGCAAATTTTGAAGCCCTACAAAAAATATTTGCAGTGGAAATCTCATTCCTCTCATTCAGTCAGGAAACAGAAATACACCATACACCCTGCACAGCCATTACAGCTGTTTGAAGTGTGCCAAGAACTACTCATAAATTAACTACAGACATAAAATACTGTAAATAAGTTTGATGACTAACTAATCAAAATCTTCTCAACGGCAACTCAACTGAAAAAAAAAAAAAAAAAAAGGTTAAACACTTGTTAGAAAATAAGGTATCACAGACTGCATCTCTAGCTTGACTACCCAGTTAGCCAAACTACTGTGTTCCATTCTGTCAAGCATACCCTAGCTGACTCGTAAGAAAACGTTTTGCCTTATATTTCTTCCCTTTGCTTGCCATATTCCTGGTTGACTCTCTCATGACAGTGCTGGCTGAGTAGTATCTATGGGACTGCACAGTGAAAAACCTAGGAAAACAAGGGAATTGCCCTGCACCAAAGACAAATCTTGGGTACACTTCTACACCAGCACACAGATCTTTTCCTGATTTCTTGCAAAATCCCCTTCTCATATTTATGTTTGAAGTTCCCATTTTTAAAAACACCTATGCCAATGTGTAATTTTTTTTCTTTGAAATGTGCCTTAATGTGGTGCAGACCTGTGACTGACATTAAGCACGCTGTAAGCTTGCTTTTTCCATAGAAAAACTTTCCTGAATTTGAGCTTAAGCACCCGCTTACCAGACAGAAAAAAAAAAAAAAATCATAACCTCTTCTGTTCCTGGTTTATTAAATTCATAATCATCACAGTGCTGTATTGTTTAATACTGTACAGCTAATCATATCCTGAAAAAAACCCCATATTTGAGTGCAATCAAATATTAGGACAGTAGAAGCCAAAGGCAGGATATCTGCAGTTGGGATTTGACATGAGCATAAACATCACCCTTGTCTTCATTCTTTTACCAATGGGTAGAAGAAAAATGAGCAAAACAATGGATTTCAGTGACAGATGATGTGCTCATCAAACTTTATACACATTCCTTGAAATATGGACTCATCCAAACCCACACCAAAGCCATAATGTCATAAACATAATGTCAATGAATTAGGTGTTTGAACTCCTCTCCACAAGCATCACTCTCTTGGTTGGTGAGGAGAAAGAACCATTACACCTGCTAACAGTTCTACCTAAAAAGGAAAATCATTATCTATCTAAATTGTTCTGGAATCCCAAAGTGCAAAATTTTTCTTTCTCTCCCATGTAAGAAATTTTTTCTGTGAAGCAGTAGGGTTATTTTAAAGTTTTTTTACCGCATTGAATTTCAGCAATTGCATAAACATCAATTTTAAATTGTGTTCTGGTGAATAAAATTAAACTGGTGACCAAACTAAAAAAGGAGAAGTTGTCTCAGAATAAGTTCACATTTCACAAGGAGGGCTGATCAACCAGAAAAATATGGTTTTCACAAGTAAGGAATGCTGTAAGAAAAATTATGAGGAAAAGATTAGACATAAAACCTGGAAGTGCTTCTTAAAAATAATTTATTAAACTATAAGAAAGAGGCTCAAGAACACAATTGTACAACCAAGGGTGACAACAACAAGGCTGCAAATGCATTTTTGACTCCATAGCAAAGAGAAGAGGAAAAACACAGAAACAGAGTCACAAGTAACAAATTCAAATACAAGAAGCAATACACACTATGAAATGTGGAAAACTGATAGAGAAAGCCAAAGATGTTCACCTGATTGGGCAGACAGTTAAAAAAAAAAAAAAAACAAACCAGACCTCAAAAAAAATCCAACGCATGATAAGCACAAAAGCAAACATAATGTAGAATGAGATGGAAGATGTTAGAATATGCAAAAAAACAAGTGCTGGAAAAGCAAAATAAATAATTTTCATCTGTATTTTAAAAAGATGTGATTCTTTCCAGTGCAACTGCAAATCTGAACACAACTCTGTGTGGCCCTTGGAGACACAGCACAAGCCCTGAGGCTGATTTTATAGCAAAAGAGGTGAATATGGGGGTGAAGAATAACATGGCAATTAAAAAGGCAAATGAGAGTGACAAGCCACCAAAGCAGGAGGTGGGGGGATAGGGGATAGGTAGCAGTAGAAAACAGTCCCAAGCTCTCTCCAAAGATGACCATGTCTCACCAGGATGGTAGGCCAACGTGGGCTTATGTGTTCATGTGCCCTCAGCACTGGAAATGTTTATGACATTTTAAAATATTAAGAAATATAATAGTCACAAGTATAATGTAAATAAATTTAAATATACCAGACTCCTCTTGCTTCCAGCCAAAACAAACCATGAAAAGAGAAACTCGGGGACTGTCTGCCTGAGGAAAAAGAGATGTATACACTTAGCAAAATGGAAAGCAAGGGATTTCTCCATCCTGGGGAATGTTTTGAGGCTTAACCCCTTACACCAGGAAAAGCGTTTTGCTATTGTTTCAAAGCAATCATTCTTTGGACCCTTGTTCAGAAGCCCATCACAGATGACCAACGTGAAGGAAAGCACACCCTGGGACAACCCAGAAAACTGCTGCTCAACGCTTGGCCCAGGAGGGGCCTTTCCTAAGCCCTCAGTTTTCGAGCCCTGAGGGCTGACCAGTATCTTCCCTGCTCTTCAGATTTTGCCCCCACCAGTGTCTGTCTCACCATTTTGTGCTCTGTCTGCAAAGTCTCCACAGCACCTTGGTTTATGCTGGCGTGGCCCTGGCTCTTCGGGGCCACAAGCTGTGACCACACTCTCCAGATGCTGTCGTAAGATTGGGGAGTAAAGTCTGCAGGTGTAGTGGTGCTATCACCATGTGCAGGCAAGGAACACAAAGAGCATCACCAGTATAACTCAAATCAACATAACTGTGGCTGCTTCAGAGGAAAACATAAATTGCAAGCATTTAAAAGATCTGCCATGTCTCCAATAGGGAGAAATTATACAAAATGATCCACAACCAGTGGATCAGAAATGGAAATACCAAGAGTTAAAATTTGATAAAAAATGCATCTCAAGAGGCTGAGCTATTACTGTAAAAAATTATTTTCTAGGGAAATAATATTGCCTTCAGCACTATGTTCAGCTTTTGTTGGACAAAACCATTTCTAGACACACAATAACAAACAACTTTCTACTGTCAAAAAAAATATTAGATGATGCAGAATTTTTCTCCTCAGGATTTGATGAATATAAACAGCTATACCTTTTTTCCTTTTACATATAATGTGATATGAATCTCACCTTCCTTTGAATGTACTAATTATTCAGAAATATTGTCTAAAGAGTTCAGATATATTTTCAGCATTAGAGTTGCCTGTTAATGGCTCACATTGAGTATGCTCAAAAACATAACAAGAAATTTGCTTGTTTCTACTTCTATTTGAGGGAAACATTTTGCACTTAGGAAAAATAACAAATAGTATTTATTCTTTAATAAGAAATAATTATTCTTGGTTACCTAAACAGTCCACCAGATTTTTTATATCCAGGAAACTTGCAAGAATTAGTGACATTTACATTCATACTTTTAAGGCACAGTTTGGCTCAAGGAAAGGAGCAAAAAGTCCTTTCTTTTATTATGAATCATTCAGACCTACTTTTATTTTAAGTTCTATTTTCTATAATCATGACTTCTTTCATCATAGAGAAGTTAAAAAGAAACATCTCAATAACTGCAGGCACAACAGCAAAACACAGGAAAACAGGACACAGGAAAATACAGTAAATCATGTATTTTATGACTTGAATACTGACATTTGATTCTTCTGAATTAAATTTGCATAATGCACACCTCAATGCAGTTAAGTCATTGTTAAGCTCTTTTTAAAATCTAGTTTTGGTGTTTCATGAGAACAATTTCACCATTAGATTAGACAGCATTAAGCTTGCCTGTGAACACAGGACTAGCACAGAGCATAAATCCTTTCCAGGCTCCAAAATACTCTGACAGGGCTACGCTTCTGCACTGCAAGCTGTGTATCACAGAATTTCCTTGTATCTGAGCATTTTTAAATTTGATGGCTTCTTAAAAAAAAAAAAAAAAAACACAACACAAAAACACAACAAAAAAACCCCAAAGCCCCACAAACAACAACCCTTTATTACTTTGAAAAATGAAAGCTTTTATTAGTAAAATACCTTCTTGCAGTGCTCGAGTCCTGGAGTTCAAGTCCAACAACCTGAACTAACACTCAAAGCTAAGAATGTTCTTGCAAATACCCAAAGAAGTGGTTTGTGTCTGGCTGAAAAGAACCTATTTATTAGAGTGAAACCTAAGCCAGATTTGTGTTCTTCTCCATCAAGGAGAAGAAAAAAATAATTCTGGCATTCCTTTCTCCCGGTGAATAAAAATGTGTAAACAAGTTCTCATGACTTTATTTTGCAGAAGTACAAATAATTCTTCATAGGTGAGTTTCCCATTTATGTTCAGCATTGTATAGAAGCCTATTTGCGTTCTGGCAAGATCGGGGGTAATTTTTGCAGTAGGCAGGAGGGGATATGGCTAGGACCCAGAAGTTATTCTTTACTACTTTATGTCATTTTCTGGGGATGGGAGAAGGGCTCTCTTCGAAGTTGGCATAGCATGGTGGAGGGACCAGTCAGGTATAGTTGGGGGTTTCCTGTGTGAATCATTCTTCTCCTTCTTGTACCCTTTGTCATTAGTATTGTTGCTGTTACTCTTAATTTTCTTATCTCATTGCTGTTTCTAGTAAATTGTTCTCATCTCAGCCAGTGATCTTTAGGTTTTGTACCTCCAATTCTTCTCTCCATCCAGCTGCAGGGGAAGGAGGGTGCACATAGTTTGGGGAGAATCAGTGGGAGCACTAAACTGGGGAGTACCATTCCCAAACCACAACTTGGGTCCATTCTGTTGCAATAGTGAATCAAGTAATTGTTCACTAATTGTTATTTCAGAAAGACCAGAAAATACTGCCCAGTTCTTCTAAAATCAAGCTATTTGGCCTGATAAAATAAAAAATAAATATAAACAAACCCTGGAATAGATCTTTGTGAAACTTACAGAATTTTAAGGAGACTTCACAACAAAATTATTTTCTTTCTATTGGAGATTTTTTGAAAATAAAATACTGGAGAGCTTCTAATCTAGAAATACATTCTCAACAAAGATTACTTCACATTACAACAATAAATATATTAAAATATTGATCAAAATGTATTAACAATTGCTACATAAAATTTAATTTCTGTGAAGAAGCGATTTTCAAGAGAAAATAACTTGAGTATGAAATATTTTTGCCTAGCTAAAGTAGAAGGTAAAAATGAAGACACGTTGCATTACAGCTTCTTGCTTATTAGGAGCCAACCTCTCTGTCACTTTGGTCCCATCAGGCAGTACCTGAATTCCTTAAGTAATCCCACTGAATCCAATAGGAAAGCTCAAGGAGTAAGGTACAGTTCTTCTGATTAACAGTGGCAGAATCTGACCTTAAGGTCATTTTAATAAGCATTCTAGTGACTCGCTATTTCCTAAGTATCCCTTTTCATAATACATTCCATAAAAATAAGCTCTAGAAAGATATGGTTTCTCCTGCTCCAATATTCCAGACATTTGGAAATCCTGAAGAGAACAAAGTACTGCCTGCTTGTCACAGACACATAAATGATAATGTCATAACCTGGATCAGGTACCCACAGTGAAGGACACCCACAGGGTGTGGGTGTCCCACAAATTAAAGACCCAAACATGACCATTCCCCTTCAGTAACTTTACTGACGTGTCTAAGCACAGATGTTGAAATTTGAAGTTGCTCCTGGTTATTAAACTCCTTTTTGCCCAGTGTCATGAGCAAGTTTATACTCTGAGATAAAGACAAACGTACAAAAATATTAAACTATTCCTTAAGTATCAATTTAAAGTTCTGCCATATCAACAAAAAGCATCTTCCATAGTGTAGAAATATCTTATGCAAAGAGAATTTGTTGATAGTATTTGAAAAGTAGAAAATAAAAATGCAGTTTATTCGCCCTCTGCATTATCTTCTAATTGTTGTCTTTGTGCAATAAGAAAATAGTACATGGCTTATGCAGGGACCCGTCTGCCATAGAAGAAATGGAAAAGATGCAAACCAACTGCTGCTGTCACTGAAAAAATACTTCAGGTCTTGAGTGCAAACTGTAATATCCTACAGAGATTAATATAAGCATGCCAGGTTTATGGTTATTCATTATTACACTTCTGGGAAAATAGAACAGTATATCTTGATAGTTTTAAATACATATTAGATCCTCTGAGTCACTGCTGATTATTTAGCCCATATTTCTGTCACTGTATTTCAAAATTACCTTAGAGGGAGCATTTTGAATTTGTAAAGTTAAGAGAAAAATTGGCAAAAATAACTTTCATAGCCTTTAAAAGGATACTTAAATGCTGACTGAAGCAGTCTCTCATCAGGAGACCAGGCAGAAAAGGGAAAGCAGGAGCAGGAGACAGCTAGCAATAACTTTGAACTGACTCTCAAGCCTCAGCTACCAAATGATGCTCTCAGGATCTCAGAGATTGTGTTTCCCATAATGGGAAATAAAAGTCCATTACATTCTGCTCAAATGAACGATTTTCTTGGGTCACAAGACTCAGAAGCTAAATATTTCTAGCAAACACAGGTACTTACAAAGTCTTCTTTTAAAGTCTGCTCTTATTTTGGCCTTGGAAGGGCAAGAGCAATTTGGCCCGCCCCATGTAAAGTGCAAACAGATCTCTCTGTAGGTAAGAGAGGAAAGGGCAAATTAATTAGCCAGTTTTTCTTTCGTCTTACAAAGTTGGCAGGGAGGAGGAAGGGGCTGGAGAAACAAAACTCCTCTTGCCTGAGATCCTTTAGAAATACATCTGAATAAGAAAAGATGCCAGATGAATTCAGAGAAGTAGTCTGCACACAAACACTGAGCAGAATTAGAGAGCAATTCATGTTAACTGAGATAATTTTTAATGCATTTCAGAAGACCATGTCATGGTTTGGCTTAGAACATGAAACAGGCATTATCCTGGTAGGCATGAAAAATAACCCTGAGGACATCAGAGTTTCAGTAAAAAGACAGCATGATGAGGGAAATGAGTATACAACAGGAATTTTGCAATGAAAAAGAGAGGATTGGGCAGAACAGAGATGGGAGGTTCAGAGAAGGATGAGGAAAGCCCCACTGGCACATGTGGTTTCCCAGCACTTTCTCCTCTTACACTGTTTGGGCACAATGGGGTCACCTGGGGTAGGTAGCCAAGAGTTGGTCCCTTCTACAGACCCTGGTCTAGTCCCTGGTGAAACCCTTTGGGCATGCAGCCACCTCTGGAAACCTCAGCCTGTTCTGTCTGCAGATGCAGCTGTGGAGAAAAGTGAGGTACAGCCTGGTAACAGCAACAGTGAAAAGGTAACCATTTCTTATCTATTGCCTTCTTTTTGAACTCACCCCAGCTAAATGATCTTCCCTGGTTCTTGAGGAAGATTTATATGTGATAGCTAAAGAACTTAATGATTATTGTGTTTGCCACACACAGCAGCTCTCGTTGCAGGGGTATAATCAGCATCCGTTGACTCCAGTTCTCTGGGGATTTGTGCTGCTTTTTCTGGCCTTAAGCTCTCCTCTTTCAGAAGGCAGGACTCCCAAGAACTGCATGTTCTATACACAATATCAACATTGATAAAACAGTCCACCACCAATTTCCTCCTGCATGTATGCAAGCTCATTAACCATAACAGGTTTATTTTTGTAATTCAGAAATTCTACTGAAAAAGAAACCCAACGCAACCCAAAACCTGTATTTGGTAGAAGGTCACACTCTGAACTCAGCTGGTTTTACATAGCTGTATCCAAGATCAAACTGTGATTCAAACATTACCATAAGCTTCAACAAAACCTTGAGGTGGGACCTGCCAGTAACAAGAGGGCTGAGAAGAACAGAACTCACAGAGAAGAGATCTGCTAAAAATCTCCCTGCAGCATGCCGAGTAGCTCCTACAGGTAACCATGTGTTCAGATCTCCATCAACAAACACTCAGATTTTCTGAATTGTTGGTGTGCTAGCCACCAAAGAAAAGAAAAGGAAGAAGAGGAAAAGGAAGAGGGAAAAGGAGAAGAAGGAGAAGGAGAAGGAGAAGGAGAAGGAGAAGGAGAAGGAGAAGGAGAAGGAGAAGGAGAAGGAGAAGGAGAAGGAGAAGGAGAAGGAGAAGGAGAAGGAGAAGGAGAAGGAGAAGGAGAGCAATGCTGGTTTTAAAGTTTCTCAGCATTTCAGCCTGGAAATTGCACAGAGGTTAATGAATCAGCCCAAGCCCCCCTCCATCCTCAGCTAGATCTGCATCCAGCATTCCTCTCTATGTTTACAGCTGGGAAGAAATTGAATTAACTACATAGTATTATTTTAGCATAAACGAACAGGAAGACTGCACCAAAATTGATGACCCAGCGGGTGTTGCCCCTCCCTGACTGTACTGTATATGCAGAGCTTTCTAGACTCAAATTTATTGGTTTGTCAGAAACTTTGGTTATTTTCATCAAGTGGAGTTTTACATTAAACATTCCTCCACTTAATTGGAACCATGCGGACACATTTGGGCAGCATCCATATTCCTGCTCAAATAAAAGGGGTACTTTGTTACAAATCCAGCATACTTTGCTGTTAAATTATATTTTGCTAGCAATTACAATTAAATATGAAGTTCACACTTAATAGTAGACCTTGTAATCGTGTGGGAGTAGTGCTCCTTCCATGAACATCATGCGTGGGTGGGAGAAGGGAGAGCCCTGTAGCCTAATTTTAATAATGAAATAAACAGTTGTGCTGTGAGTAATTCAGGGATTTTTAGACAGGGCATTGGCAGAATGGTAATAGTTTAAGGAGCTTATTTAACCCTCTCACCCGCTACTTCTAGCTCACTCAGGAATCCCCACCAGCCAATTTCAGACAGAGAGGAACAGCACCAAGAGATTTGGGAAGGGGTCAGGGGGTTGTGTCATGCCTGGGTTTTCTTGCTTTTAGTATCCTTGCGAAAATTATTGAGGATAGCAAAGTGAAGTTTGCACTAAGATTTTAAGGTTCTCTTTTTTTCCACCAGTTGGTTTCTGAATTTAATAACAACAATTTTGTAAAACTGCTCTGCTTTTCTGGCATTTGTCTTGCAAAACAGGTAATGTTGTTCAGCAAATTGAGATTTCATTTTAAATTTCATTTGTGGTTTTATATTTTCATTCTTGCGCCTGTACAAAGCAGGCTTTTTCTATATAAAAACAGAATGTGAATTATTTCAACATTTACACATTATGGTGGTATTTCTACTGTCTTGAAACATGTTTCTACTGACATCTCATGGAATTACAGAATATAAACAATGAAAAATACAAAATATAAACCTTACCAGAAAACTTTCTCATTTTTAATTTTTTTTTCTGAAAACAAAACTTTAAATTTGGATTTATACATGAGGAAAAACATGGAAGATATAGGGGTCTAGGCCTGAGGAGACATTGGGATGAAATCTGCTCTACTAAAACAAAGAAAACCCAAGACTAAGCTAAAGAAAATATTTCTGCACAGCTCAAGCTAATTTCCCAGTCTTTGCCCTTGAAATCTCTTGCTGTCTTGCAAATGAATTTAATTTCCACCCTGTCCATTTATAGGCAACTGGAGCTTGTCCTTCATGAAGTTGATGCTACCCAGCTACTGTCACCCATCAGTGACAAGCTTGTTTTCCCTTTGCTAAACCAGGTCCAATATGTTTGAAAGAAACCCCCATGATTGCCCAGCTCAGAAGAAAAGTAAATTATGAGACTGATGATCTGTCAACAATTCAGAGAAGCTGCCCTGGCCAATGGTGGCATTTGGGCACACATTCGTGGCCAGTTGGAGATGTGGATTATCCTGGTTTTGGCTGGGATAGGGTTATTTTTTTTTCCTAGTAGCTGGTACAGTGATGTGTTTTGGATTTAGCATGAGAATAATGTTGATAATACACTAATATTTTTAGTTGTTCCTAAGTACTGTTTATACTAAGTCGAGGATTTTCCACTTTCCTATGCTCTTCCAGCAAGAATGCTGAAGGGGCACAAGAAGGTGTGATCCCAACTGGACAAAGGGGTATCCCATATCATATGGCATCATGTTTGGTACATAAACTGGGGCAGGGGCTGCTGCTCAGGAACTGGCTTGGCATCTGTTGGCAAATGGTAAGCAACTGCATTGTGCATCACTTGGTCTGTATTTTTTTAATTACTGTTATTGTTATTATTTTCTTCCTTTTTTCTCTTATTGAACTGTCTTTATCTCAACCCACAAGTTTTCTCATTTTACTCTCCCCCATTCTGCTGGCAGGGGATCGAGTGAGCAGCTGGGGGGTGTCTAGTTGTCATCTGGGTTTAAACCACAACACGCATGTGTCACATGGGCCATGGGGACAGGATTTATGTCCCCAGACACGTGTCTTCCACACTGAGCATGCCGCGGAAATCTGCACCAAGCCTCTGCTAGCTGAGGCATGGAATTTAAAGGAGTGTTTTCCTTCTTCAGCCTACACAAGTGTCCTGTTTTCTTCACCATTGTTGTTCCTGTATAAAGCACACCTGGAGAAGCCAGCTCCATGTAGGCACAAATGTCTCAGTTCCCTAGGATGGGGGAATTAAATAACTCAGAGCTACAGAAAGCACTATCCTACAATGCTGTTATCCTATTTCTGATATTACAGCAGGGAATTAAACCTACAAGACCACACCTTTCTCACAGAGCCTGCCTTACCTGTGACCTTACCCTGTGACCTTCTGAACTCTCCTGGTCAGCCCAGAGCTGCCATCTCTCTTGGTGGATTGGTCATCCACAGTGTTAACATCTCTCTGGAGGGTCCTGGGGCATTGCAAAACACTGCCCCAGTCCAGCCTTTTCTGCTTTTACCTCTCCTCTTTGCCCATGCACCCATTATAGTGGAGAGTCCACCTACTTCAACTATAGATGAGCAAACCCCGTGCTGCTTGAAGCACGGAGGATCTCTTCAAATACTTTGGGGGTTCCCAAGATAGCTCCAAGTCAGAAAACACTTTTATTTGGTTTAAGTTAGCTTCATGTTTGTCACATTTCAGTGCTTTCCAGTTGCAATTTCATTTTAAGCTGGGAAAAATTTTTATTTTTATACTGGGGCTTTTCTAAAACAATGACAAACATCACTGCACAAAACCACACATTGAACTTTGGAATCTGTACTGTTTGACTAGTTTTGAAATTTTACAAAATAATGATCCTTACAACATCCAAGGACTGCCCCCACACTGTTACAAAGTCCCGGTGGGTTTCAAAGGATTTCCAAGGCCAGAACCTCGTGGTTTATTTCTCAAAGATTCTCATTGCCATGCTCCAGCTCATGCTTTCTCCAAAGGTGGCCTGATTTCCCCAAATGCGGACAGCACAAGAAAAGTGCATATGAAAAGACAAAACCAGAAATATTCTACTGAGCCTAAGACACCGTATTTCTTTCAGGACTTGAACCTAATTCCCCATCATTCTGCAAATATGCCTGTAAAGGCATTGCATGGAAAATGAAACTGCTTTGCAGCAAAAGATGGCTTCTGCTCTTTAAACAATCCCTCTTCAACAACACATATTCTCATCTGTGCATTTTTAATAGAAGTATAATTTTTGTCATATGTTGTAATGAATAGCATACAGCTAAATGGTGCGTATAACACTGTAATTCCATCTGGGAGTTTGTTGACATTGATAAACCACTTGGGTTTTGCTTTTGTGGTTCATGCCATTACAGCAGCTCAACAGGATTACAATCCTGTTAGATATAGCTGGTTATAGGCATTATACCATATGATAATGATTATATGTTCTATTAAAGAAAGTATTTAAAAATGCAGTTGAAAATTCTCATCAATGGTCTGATAATTAAGCATTAAAAATTATATTCATGTTATTACCTGAGTGGCTGGTTTAGGTTTTTTTTTAAGATTCCTCATCTCAGGCAATGAAAATATTTTATTTGGATTTAATTATATCTATGCTACAGAACCAAAGCATTTCCCTTGCAATTTTGTGGCATCACTACTTTTATAGGATATGAAAGCCAGAACATTGCACTGCCCATGAAGAAAAGTGAACCAGACAAGTCTAGTAATTTCATAGTCTAAACCGAGTCAAACAAATACAAATAGAGAAAAATTCAGGTTTACTTTTTTCTATAGTTTCCAATCACTAGCAGTGATAGCAGTGGCAGTGCTAACGGTGGTTTAAAATCTATAGTTACATTTTCCTTCAATTGATTATAATTAATAGATCAGCCAATCCATGTATGCATTTCTCTGAAAATGAAGCTTATATTATGACATTTCCCTCTTGTCTGCAAGTACATGTGTGAAAGCTGTGTGAACAGGAGCTTTCATTCTTCTGCATTTTACTCCCAGTTTGTCTAGCTCACTATGGGTTTTAGAAATTTCAGTCATGCAGTCTGTCTCTAGCATAGCTTCACTCTTCTAATTGCATTTAGTTCACAATGAAATAACTGCACTTAATGACTTCAGCAAAGCCCAAATGTTCTAGGTTGGATGGAAGGGAAATATTTCTGATATGAACTCTTCCACTTACACAAACCACTGGAATGGGCAACACTGCCTGACAGATGACTGAAGGCACTGTCACGTCTGATGTCCTGCTGTTTGGCTCTGCCCAGTGTTCTCTGTGGAAGTGTTATTATCTGTAACACCCCCTGCACTGGATTTTCAGATTTTGCTTTTTACACCAAGCACCACCAGCAGGAAAATCACAGGGATGGATCACAGTAGCCCACAGGCACAGGGCACATGGGACAGTATGCAGCTATATTTATTGGACTAGATGAACTTTAAAGGTCCCTTCCAACACAAACAATTCTATAATTCTTCCCCTTCCCACTGCTGGCTTTACTGAGCTGCTGCTCACCCAGCACCCACACATCAGCCTCAGGTGCCTTGCTGCTGCTGCCAGATGTTTGCTCTGTTCACACACAGGAACTCTTGAACACTGAGAGAGAGCAGGGGCACTCACACCATCTCCAGACAGCAGAATTAGGGAAAGAAACTAGAGGGTAAAACTGCCCAAAGAGTCAGTGGAAGTTATTCTGCTGAAGCCTACACACTGGATCATTGTCTGGAGGCTCCGCAGGTGATGAGACGCTTCCAGGCAGAGACAATATTCACAAAGCATCTGCTCTAAAGGCCAAGCGACCATTTAAAGTGTTAGGAGATACTGGGGCACATTTGTCTCTTTATCCCCATTTCATGCAGTTTGATACTCCAGTACAGACTAGGAAAACTGAAATTTCAGTTTCAACATAATGGCACTTCCACCCTGTGGCTAGGACCTTCTCCACAGTACAAAATCTTTGCAGGCATAGCTTTCACAAGAAACTCTCCAAGTGGAGATGTGGCGCATACTGGCAAGAGGTGTTTGCTAGCAGCGTTTAAACCAGCTACCCACATGACAGGAGTTACACCTCTCAACAGAGCTTTTTGCTGCTATGAGGACATTGACCAGAACTGATGGTTTAATTAGTGGCATGATTCCTTCCTCCTCTTCCGATGCTCTTAGCTGACAAAGCTGCTTATGGAAAATATTTGAATGAAGACAAATCTACTGCTTCTGGAGAAGCCATGCAATTGCCAGCAAATGGTTCCAGCACTGATGGGGGAGTGGAGGGGCCAGAAGCAATACAGCCATGACATGAGGTGAAGCAGCCTTCTCATGGATCCTGGGCAACATCCAACAGCAACACACAAATATCTGGGGTGGGATTTAGGGCTGCAGGTTGCTCCTACAGAAGTTCTCTGGAGCCAAGGTGGAAGGAAACAACAGACAGCCACTAATGAATCTAGTTTTGCAGTGATTTAGGATGCCTAAATTCTTTCACTCAACATGTGTACTAAATTCTCATTAGCCTTAAAATATTGTAATGATCAGAAAAGCTTCAGTATGTGGTACCTTCCCAACAGACTGTCTTTCTCATCCATATATACCTCCTCATTTGATTAAACAATACAGATTTTTCCTCTGTTAACACTCTACAATTACAACAATTCCTGTGAGGGCAAGACAGAAAGGGAGGAAGGCTTGAAGGGCCAGTCTCTATCCCCTCTTGCACTTCATTAATAACATTGTCAGCAAAATAATGAAGTCACCCTCATTATAAATGCAACAGAGAAAGAACACAATGTGATTCAAGGTGGGATCAGTGAACAACACCATTAATTTTTTAAAAATAATGTTTAAAGTAGGCAAATTTGATCTGAAGCCATTGAAAGAAGAAATATGTAAGACCACTGGGTTATTTTTATAGAGTCCCTTTTGTAAATGTAATAGCACTTTGCCCTGGGTTAGGATAGGACAGAGTTAATTTTCTTCTTGGTAGGTGGTACAGTGCTGTGTTTTGGATTTAGGATGAGAACAATGTTGATAACACACCGATGTTGTAGTTGTTGCTGAGCAGTGCTCACTCTAAGTCAGAGAGCAGTGAGCAGCTGTGGGGTACTTAGTTGCCAACTGGGCTTAAACCACAACACACATTAATGGAAGTTACACTACATACACACATGAAAGAGTGAAAATTAGTGTATATGAGTTATGATACTGTTATCTGATGAGTACTGAAAAATTCCTGGAAAAACACTTAATAACTATGTAATGTTTCATAATACCATCAGTTGAGTGATTTCCTGCTCTAAGGGGAAACACAGTCCTGCAGTTAATTTCACTGGGTTTAGAGAAAAAGGTCATAGAGAAGATTTCTGGTATTTGTTTTTGAAGCTTAGTTTTATCCTAGGATGAGGAAGCCTAAGCATTTTTACAGTAGCTGAATCAGGAATGCTCCAAGCTTTATTGGTAGCATCACTATGGGTAATGCAGCTACTAATAGTTTCTTTACTTCAGGAGTCACAAATTAAATAATTCAGAAAAAATTAATCAGGAGGTAGAAAGTTAAGACTGGGTAATTCAGATGGCAGGGCAAGCACAGTACATCCACCAGAACTGTTGAGCAATTTGCAGCTGGAGCTGCCAAGAACAGCTAGAAGGTGGTGTCTCCTGGAAGAGGTACAGCCATGCAGCAAACCCCCTTTAGCTCCTTCCTCTTTCTTTCCTTCATGATCAGAGCTGCATCTTCTCCACACCGTGCTGATCTTGGCACTGATCTGGAGTGAAAAGAGTTTAGAGCTTATCTGTTACACATTTTGTAGAATGACTTTGTTTCCTATGTTCAGTTAAAGCAAAATTGCGCAGCTTTCTTTGGGTTAGACACATTTCTGGGTTTGCCCATATTATATATTGCTATGGCTAGATACAATGCCAAGTCCCAGCAGCTGGTTTGTACTATAGCTGGGTATATGATTGTGATTCCTTATTATGAACGAGGGAAGAAATAAGTGTCTCTACATCTTTCAGAGTTAATCAGAGGAAGGAAACACCTTAACAAAAAGTTTTTTTAAAATGTACTATTCTGAATGGACATGCTGTGGAAGAGATGGGCAAGGATCTTCTGTTGTATTCGATGTTTTCATTCCAAATAATTTTATTTCTAGGACTAAATAATGTCCAGACCTGATTTAAGAGTTTCTGTATCACCTTCCAATAAGAAGAAAGGGCCCAGCTGAGTGCTTGCTAGTTCTTTCTTTAAAAGTAGGGGCAGCAGTAGAGACAGTGTGCTCACCCTTACTGACATCTATTTAACTGAGTTTCAGCATTACCTACAGGCCATGTGGAACTGCAGTCTCATGGACTGCAATTTGAGCTTTGGGATATATTCAGCTTGCACACTGAGAGCAAAACTGCAGCTTTGGACAGTTTTGAGGTGGCTAAGGCTAAAGCAGCCATTCGGTATGCTATTTTTAAGCACTGACCTTGCCTTTGATTTCTTCCCAATGCCTTCCCCCACATACAGCTCACTAACCAAGCACAATACACTTCTTTCTATGTGGCAGTTCCTGAGGTTTTGTTGGGTTTTGGGGTTTTTTGGAGTTTTTTTGGGAGATTTTCCCTATTCTCACCAAATTTGGAGAACGGACAAATACTAGTGCCTGCTAGTCAGATTCCAGCAGACAAAACCATGGAGCAAGGAAACAAAACATTGTTCAACTCAGGCTTTTCCTGTAAAATGTTAAGTCAGGCCTACTTAACTGGGGTACTCTGACTTAGCACTGGCCTGAGGTGTCTTTGTTCACAGTACCAGGAGGGTCCATGCACCACAGGTATGCAGGCACCTGGACCAGTCATCAAAGGCTCCCCTTGCAGTTCTGGAGTAGGTGGCTCATTTCACTCATCATTTAAATATCTGTTTTAAGATGAGATTAAACGACCCCATTTTTGTTTTCCATTGACCACAAGGTGAGTCAGGAGTGCTTAATGTACTTTGTAGATAAATAGGTTGGATAAACCAGTCTTGAAGTCATAAACAGAGACAGCAAGGGAGAGATGAGGGACCTTATCAGAAGAAACTCAACAGCTTTCCTGGTGTTTTGTCCCATGGATGGCTTCTCCATTTTACTTTAGAGAGTTATTGTAAAAAAAATGCAAACAAAGTCTCAAGAAGTTACTTGGACACAAATGACCAAGCTTCTTTCTCCCCATTCCCAGTTCAGGATTGTACACATTGAACTACAGATCTTTGTGCCTCCCCTCCTTCTTGCTTCAAGATTTCAATATTTATGCTGCACAGGTCCAATTTCAGCAGGACTGGGGAGACACTACATACACAGAGGAACAGAAAAGGCTGGATTGCTTCAGAAGATAAACCAGGTTAAAATCACTATGACAGAAACTTCCTAACACAGGAAAAAACTAATTGAATGGATATTTCTTTGCTAGAATAAAAATATACCAAATTAAGGCACTGTACATTTAAAAGTTCTTAAGGACTTCAGATTTTTAAGCACAAGGAAGCATGAAACTCTGACATCATTATTATTATTAAAGTCAAAAAAGAAATGGGTAGAGATAACACTAATGTTTGCAAGTACATTACCTTCTTGTGGGAGGGAAACACATGTATGCACATGTGCACTTATATGTGCACAAAGATATGCAGTGGAGGAGTTAGGAAAGGAAACAATTTTATTTTTCTAAACTCACCAGGAAAAAAAAATAGATCATGGTGCATTTTTGCTGAAATAAACAAATTAAAAGTTGCAAAATAACAATGTAGAAATTTCTTCTTTGTATCAGCACGTAATTCTGAAGGGATAGGCTGTAATATATTTTGAGATATGATGAATTTGTAAATGTTTTCATGATTAAAACAAAAAATATTATCTTAATCTAATTTCTTTTTAATACAGCTAAAAGCAAACATTAACTGCTTGATGACAATGGCAGCTGTGGTCATAACTTTACGCATACAGCAAATTAGCTCATATTTAAAGCTTTAAGGATTTGTTCATGTTTCTCATAGTCTTCCTGTTTGCCTTAATGTTATCCTACCATATTATCTTCTAAATACGGGACGTTTACTTGGGAATATTTATTTATTTATTTTTTTCTGTTCACTCCAATTTCTTGCGACAATTGTTTTAACATTATCTTTATTGGTGGGCTGTTCCAAGTCAATGTGGCACATCAAAATTATTTTGAGAGAACCTGCTGAATTTTTTTGTGATTTTTCTCCCTGGACCCAAAACTTTAAAAATGCTGTTCTTTTCTTCCCTGAGGTAATTTTCCAGCAGTGAGAGCTACTGGGCTTCTATGCAATCTACTCAAAGCTTCTTCAAGGCATTTCCTTTCACCATGTTCTTTATGAGTTTTTACATAGCCACCCAAATAATTTTCAGCAAGTTTCAGCACAAAGTTTCACTAGTGATTGCTCAACAACTATCAGTGAGTGGACTCTAGGTTTTCCAGGCCTTTCATATGGTGCAAACTGCCTTCAGAATCAGGAACCACTGCATCAAGAAAAAGCTGGCTCCTCGGAGATGGAGAACATGCAAGACCACAAGGCTTCCTACAGGGAGCAGGGACACATTGCATGGATCAACTTTGGTAGGTCTGAAGAAAATCAATTCATAATCCAGTTATAAATTAGCTTACCATCTACGTAAACCTTTTTTAGGAAACCAGAGTTGGTACACACTGACACTCCCAAACCCAAACATTGCAGTAGTCACATCACAACTATGAATTTCTGTTGGTAAGTCATATGACTATCAAAATATAGGATGATGGCAAAGTCGTTTGGAGGTTGATTTATCAAATATTCTGATTAAATTGATTAAACTTCTGCTCTATTATTACCAGTAGATGGTGAGTTTGTGTACAAATTTTGGATCCATGATACATAAATCTAACACAACATCATCTGCATCCTAAAGTTATGCAGAAGAAACACGCCACAAAAGCAAAAAGCCACACTACCCTCACTCTTTGTAGCTGGTGATTTGAGGGACAGATTTGCTCTACACTTCACAGCAGTCACTGGCAAAGCTGGGAAACGATTCAAGACCTGTGTCCTAGCCATAAAATCATGCTTGCTCTCCTGGCATAGAGAGAAACGGGAACATGCCAGAGATGCAAAGCAAATGCCAAGTTGTAGAATGGGCCCCTGAAGTATTTTTCTCCCTGGAGAGAGATTAAAATCTTGCAGTACTTATAAACACCTGCCTAATGATGACAGAATTGAATTTACTGCTTCTTGCAGCAAAAATGCCTCAGAAATAAGATACTAGATGCCCTGTTGAGATCATCCAAAACAGCATGTGTTGTAGTTATCACAAACTTCAGATGATAGCCTCAAACATCTGCAGCACATGTACTATTTGGTGAACACTAAGGCGCAGCTTGTAGAAACTCTGTCTGGGACCCTCCAGAGATTGTAAAGTAGCTGAGACATGATAAGACTTGAAAGATCACCTTGCTTCATGGTCCTCCATCACTACCCCTACACAGCAGCTCCGGTGGAAGCACTGCCAAGTGCCTAAGCTGTGTACCTTCTCCTTCAGCTTATCACACTCTTAGGTTAGTGAAAACACATTTGTGAAGCTGGGATAATAAGTTTGAACAGAGATCTTAACACAGAACTGCTGCACCTTTTCCTTTGGGAATCAACTATCCTCCGAAAGCACTTGTATCACAAGGTATTTGGAAAAGAAGACTGGGCTTCAAAAATGTTAATCAAATGCAACATTTTAAACAAATCTTTCTAATCCATCTTGACACATCTGCATGGTCAAAAACCAAAGTTGTGCTGTAACCAGCATCCATTGGTACAAGTAACATCAAGCCTATACAAAAAATCTTTCCAGCTCTACCATGTTTAAAGTTGGTATGAATAAAGGCAATGTCCATTAAACTAAATTTGACAACCATGTTAAAGGTGAGGAATTATAATTTATATAATGCCTGTAATATGGTCAAATTCCTGGTAGGAATGGCAAAACAATCTAAACCACAATTACCTGATATTGTTGGATTTCTTTTCTCTTACAAA
>VZRO01004737.1:0-16242 GCA_013397915.1 Daphoenositta chrysoptera | reverse complement strand
AAAAAAAAAAAAGAACGTTTTCATGACTTTTAATTGATAGAGGGTGTAATCAAAATGGTCCCTTTTGACTGGAGAGATTTAATCATGCAGGTGAGGAGGAACCCTATTTGCAGGTCATAAATTAGGTGAAAATGATCCATGTTTATTTATTTTCATTTCTTCTCCTCTGGACAAAAATCCCTATTTTATTATCTGGAACAACTGGCAAATATTTTAAAATATAGTCCTTACAAATTTAGCTTCAGTCCTCAGATCTCAGGCCAACAACAGCTAAAAGAAAAAAAAAAGCAAATAAATCCTTGCCCCGTTCACCCTTTCACCACCTTTACAATTCTGTTCCTCTCAGAAAAACTTAAGAGAACTGGTGAACATTGCAGTGTGCCAGAGAAGTCAGCGCACACAGGCTATTTTAGATCAAAGGGAGAAATGTGTTCTGAAGTGCCAAGAGCTTCCTCACTATTATACCAAAAAAGTGCCAGCTCATCTTTTCTGATGGATTAAATATTATGTAGAGAGATTGTGCCTAATAAAGGCAGAGTTGGGTGATTAAAGACACTATGGACTGGACAAACACAACTTTAAACTCCCTTTGGAAATGGCCCATCCTGGCACACAAAGGTGATATACTTTAAGGGCAATAGCTTCATGTGCCAGCTTTAGCCCTGGACTGACTTCAGCCAGTAGTAGATGAGTAGATCCAAGTAAAGAGCAGTGTAATTCCCAGGACAACAACAGCAAAAAAAGGTATGTCCACTGCAAAACCAGAGCAACCTCAGAAAGAAAGGACATCAAGAACATTTTAATACAATTTCTTATGAGTACCCAGAAAGCTAACTGGATAGGTATCTTCATGGTTCTCATATTCTCAACTCAAGTGATAATAAAAAAAGGTTTTTTGCTTCTTTCACTTCTGACCCATCCTCAATCTCTGCTGGTCTTCACCTTTGAGCTGGATGCTAATCAACCAGATTCCTAAAAAAATCTGGCTTCCTGACTTCCAAAGGTTTGAAGCAGCTACCTCCCCTTGACTTGCTTTCTCTGCAAGTTTTGATTTCTTTTGTACCTTTTTAAGTTTGTGACCTTGAACATGAGGCTTTAGGCAGCAATTCGAACTCTTTTAGCACTCCTGAGAGCATGCCCATCTAATCTTTTTCTATCAGAAATGCCCCATGTGGTGAGACCATTGTCCATCCCCCAGGCTTCTGTCTCCCACAGTGGCTGTTGCAGAAGTGGCTTAGAGAGAGCACATGAAACAAGCCAGTATCTGAAATCCAATATTCACGGTCCTTCTGCATCCTGCTGTTAGATTTCAGATGTTAGAAGGAATATCACTGCCTTCACAATAGGATCTGGTTTGCACCTTTTACCCATTAATTTGTCTAAGCCATTTTGAAACTCTTGGTGTGTTCTGACTTCACACTTTCTTGCAACAGCCAGTTGTAGAAGTTTATTACAGGCTTTGAAGAAAGGCACTTTTAAAAACGTGTTTTGAATTACATCTGATCAGTTTCAATACATGTTCTCTGATCTAGTGCTGTAGGATTTGGTAAACAAGTTTAGCACTCATCTTCTGCACTGCCTTCTTGATGCTGTAAATCAGCTTCATCCCTCTTCAGCAGCTTTCTCTCCAAACTGAAGTGAAACCATAAGCCTGCTCTTACTTTCTTTTTGCAAATTTAATGTCCTTTTCCTATTTTTTTTTTTAATTAGAAAAAAATACGCTCTTCCTGAGATGCAGAGACCGATTGTAGGCAATACTCAAGGTGTGGAGGCACAAATATTTTCTACAGTGGCAAAATACCATCTTTGGTCATGTTCTCACTATCATTCCTGATATGGGTAATTTTAGCTGCAGGTACACACTGAGTCAATGCTGATAAAGAACTGCTAACTCAGCATGGATTGGACTATTCTAAAGCACCACAGAATTGTTTTGGAGATGCTTAAATTAACTCCAAACAAGAGGCTAGATCACACAACACAGGATAATGCCATGCAGAGATGCTTGCTTAAGCCCTGAAGGATTTATAACTGCACGAAGGCAGTGTGCAAACTCCTTCTAGATTTGGCAGTAGCTTGTCCAGCTAGTGTGCCTACACTCACAGTACATCAGATAAAGCAGGAAGGCCAACAGCTCTCCTGTGCATTTGAAATGTCTTCAGAACAGCACCTCTCTTTTTGGGAGCCCTCTCCTCTCTCCTCAAGCCCTGTATCCAATGTGAACAACATCTGCAGCCCATGTACTGCAGAGCTAATAATTACCAGAAAAAATCAGTGACTAACTAATTCTCCACAATTTAAGACTTGTTTTCAGTCACCAAGAGAATTTACCAGTATCCCATCTAAAGGGCAAGGCATAGCTGTTGTGTGACAGCAGAGGATGGAAAGTATGAACCACTTCCTCTTCACCAAGTGCTGCACGTCTTCTCCCTCCCTTTGTATGCCACTGATGCACCTCAGAAAATATTTATGAGTTCTCATTCAAATACTTCAGCTGATAAATTTAATATCACATTCCCTGAGGCAAGCAAAAAATAAAATATTGCATTGGCCTTGGCACATGTGGAGATTATATTACTTTACAATGAAACCCAGCAAGCTGCACATTACAGTTTTTACCACAATCTCCTTGGTAGGAATGTTTCAAATACATTGCGTATGTGTGAATACAATATAAGCATACTGAAATGCTTTGAACACTGTAATACATCAGACGCTTGAGTCAGTGAAGGGAAAAAAAAAAGCCTTCACCTATCTTGGCTCTTATCTCACGTGTGTGCTGTTCTTTATATGTTTGACAATGGTGTTCTTTGGTCTGATGGATGGCACTACTTACAACGTATGAAGTGAACTTCCAAATAACTGGATCCTCGGCCACATACTCCAAACCCGTTACCGTGTTCATGAAGTATCTCTGTGAAGGAAAGCAGACGAGAGTGCTTGCCGTGTGTGGTACAGCTCCCAGAAAAACAGATTAAAGGTGTCGCAGCTGTACAACAAAGTCCATGGTTTAGCAAACACATTTCTACACGCCGTAAAAGCCCCGACATCTGACGTGCTGGGATTTTACAAGGCGGCAACGCTGGAAAGTGGGCATGGAAGCCGAAAGCATTCAAAGGCTTTAAAGAGTCCCTATTCACGTTTGCTTCCTGCGCCGCGATCAGCGCGGCACCTGCTCCCGCCGGCGCGGGCTCCCGGCCGCGGCTCGGCCGCCACCTCCTGCCTCGCCGGGGAAGCGCCGCCCGGTCCCCGGGAATGTGCCCTTCACCGGCCCCAGCACGGGTACCCGGCACAAGCAGAAGGGATTTGGGGTTCCCGAACTCCCAAACGGGGCTGTTTCCCCATTCTGCACTTCGGGAAGTTACAACTCCTAAGCTACAGGCACCCGTCCGTGCAGACCTGCCAATCCGAGACCCTCCTAAACTCTGTTTTTCAGGAGTACAGCACACTTGGTAGCTTTCTATGCCTAAACCAAAATGCCCATATGTGTGAGCATTAATCATTCCCAAAGAACAAAGCACTAGCAAGCTGGTGCATCCAGGGAATGAAAACAAACCGTCAATGAACGTTTCCAAGTGACTTGCCAATCTCCACACAGGAACTTGGTGGCACAGACAAATCTTCATCACCATTTTTAACTATAAAACCACAGTCTTCCTTTTGGTTGTTGGGGTTTGTTTTGAGGCGGGGTGAGGGGGGTTGGTTGTTATAGGACGTTTGTTTTATACACATCAGGCTTCAACCCAGTAGAACATTCTGTAGATCATTCTTAGGGTCTGCTGGTTTGCCTTTGATTTTCCTAAGACAACTACAGAAACAACAGCAGATGACTGCATGTTTAAATAAAACATACATGCCAAGAGACTTGAACAGGATGGCATATGCAACTTTCTTTTCCCTCTAATACTATCCTGACCTTTGTAACCCACCTTTAAAATGGCACATGCACGTGTATGCGGGCACATATCTTTCTTCCGCTCTTGTCCCTTGATGTCCCTTGCTCTCCCTATGCTTTGCCACTCGTTTTATGGATTATTATTGGCAAGAAATCAAGGGTGAGACAGGGTCATCTCGAGGCTTACTACCAGATTGTCTCTGTCTCATTGACTCAGGCTCTTGCAACTGTTGCTCTGCCTCCATCTGCTATTAACCATGTTGACCAGTCTGCTGGTTCTTTCCCAGACATCCAATCCTCTCCTTTCACCCATCATCTGGAAGTGTTCCTTCTCTTCCAGCATTTTCCTATTACATCACAAGTCCATGAATGGAAACACAAAAACTTCCTAATGAAAATATTGTAAGAAGTTGGCTAAGGTTTAAAAAAAAAAAAAAAAAAAGCAGTAAAAAAACCCCCATCAACCACCTCAACAAGAGTCTCTGAAATAATTATGTTGCTTTAGCTAAACTTAAAAAAAAAAAATGAGATGGACACTCTACAAGGAACAATTTCAGGACATGGAAAATAAGCTTAGCAAACTTCTCAACAATGCAATTGGGATCTTATGGGAACGGCTGGCTAACAGCATCTACATTCACAACCATACTAGCTCAGTAAGTAATGGCATGATGGCATTCATCATAATTACATCCAGAGGGCACTGCAATTTCAGCCGTTTCTTGGTTGTAGGCCAGTTTGACTAAAAGGTTTTCTTCTCTTCTAAATAGAAGCAAAATCACTCAAAGTTCATGTCCAAAGAGTAGTTTTAAGGGTGTTTTCACACAATTACAAGTAGAAGAGGCATATATATTTCCAATAACTTTCATCTGAAAAGGACAGGTCTATGGGCTTGAGGGTCAGATACAATGATGCTGCTGTTCACAATGATCAAAAAAGGATCAAGACATGCTGGTTTTAACAGAAAATGTTAAAAGTTGTCATGCTGAGTTTAAAACAACAGGGTAGATAACCATGAGGGAAGACTCAGAACCAGCAGAGATTTTAATTTGGAGGGGTGGAAGTCAGTCTCTGCAGAAACAGGATTTGAATTTACATGTTTTTTTCAAGTACAGTAGCTTGCTAAGTTCCATGCATGTAAAGGCACTTCTGGTACAAACATTCTATTTTGCTGCTCTGAAAACAGCAAAGCTGAAGGGTGTTACTTGAATTTTGTCCATTCAAATAAATGGATGAAAAAGAATATCCACCATAGCTCTATTGACGTATGAACGCTTTTATATATATGGATATCTGAGGGTGTTTCATTTTTTTGTGGAGGGGTTCTACAAAACATGACCTCAATTCCCTTAAACACATAGTATTAAAACTAGAAACCTTTTGGTACCCTCCCCCCACGATTTGCCTTCCTAAACCTGTCCTATGCATCTGTATTATGTTATCCAACACACTGGCTGCTAACAATACAATCAATACAAAAGGTTACTTAGGGGTCATGGCTTTTTTTCTGTCCTTGAAACACAAAGCTTATTTTAACAGGGATTTGAACTTTTTCACTGAAGAAAATGTCTTCAAACCACCCAGATGGGAAGACAAAAAAAAGCATACTGGAATTACTTTTTTTTTTTTTTTTAGCACGAAAACAGGTAATTTAATAAACATTTTTCTGCGCATCCACATAAAATACATTTTTTCAGTTTCACTACTTGATTGTAAAATTTTATAGGGCGGGAACCTGGCATGCCAGGCACTGACATAAATGCCTATTTCATCACTTTTGGAAAATAGTATCTGTCTGCTTGCACATTAGTATATTTTTGAACATCAACATACAAACTCTACTGTTCTGCTTCAAAGAGTAAGACATACCTTATCTTAGACACTAGCCTTAGTCAGACTACAGCAAAGACAGATTCCTGACACTAAGCTAGAGGACAAGCTAGGTTGATTTGTACCTAAACATTTTCCCCCTTGTAGACATATTTTTTATATAACTCTGCTTTGTGCCTAATAGTCTTTCAGCAGTATGAAATATTACATATCAATAAAGAAATTTTTTAAACAAACCCACCAGGTACAATCCAAATTGTCTCTGTAAATTTTTTTAAAAGCATACTTGTTACTTGAAGTATCCCCATTTCATGTAATATTGCTCAGAAATCTCAGTGAAAATACTTTAAATATATTTGCTTATGTACCTTTAAAAGTCCCCCCAATTGCTTTTGAACTGGAAGAGGGGAAAACTCCTTAAGACAAAGTGATTTTCAGATTAGTTTCCATTAGTTCATATAATATAACATGATTTGGGCAATTTCAGCATGAAAAGGAGGAAGCATGGTAACCAATGACTGATATTTGTATTAGATACCTGTACAGTGATTTACATCCATAAAAGATTGTATCCATATTTAGAGTAGATCAGTACATGAAGCAGTTCATGTGAACGTAGAGCTATTTGTAGTGTACTTTCATACAAAAATAATGTCAATGCACCAAAAATTTATGAATGCATGTGGGATCATTACATATGACACATACTAGCCACTCCATCTGCTCAATTTACTAAAGAGAATCTCAAAACAAACGTTTGTTTGCTGACCAATGGCTGAAAACATTTCTGTGTATTTACTTAAATGTCTAAAACCATTGAAAAAATAATTTGCCATTACTTCTACTTTCCTTAAGGCTAAAAAAACCAAACCACATCTGTGCTCACCTAACATCTGCTATCTGGTTCAATGGTCTTGATGCCTAAGATTTCTAGCTTTTTCTATTTTTCATATTTTTGCTTTGTAGATTGCTAATGCATGGCTGTAGCTCCTAGTACTTTTCCTATCCTCTTTCCCTACATTTAGGAACAATAAGCTAACCTTCTAAACACATTCCTAAAATATTGTTTAGTCTTATTCCAAGAAGAGAACCAACTACAAGGATGTTCTCTTTTCTAAACAGAATCTGGACTAGACATAACAAAGGTGGAGCAAAGAAGCCCCTGGGCTGCTTCCAGTGGGGCAGGACCTTGGGAATTATTACCTAACCAACTAAACTTTTAATTGGATAATATGATAAGTATACTAATCAACTAACTTTATAAAAATTGTAGGATTACTGTACCACATGCATTTTTCACCATATTGTGTACATGAAAGCTTTCAAGTAAAGGTTCACTTTTATGATATCACTCTAACGCTGTTTAGGAAGATTTGTTCTATTTTCCAGGCAACAGTCTAACACAAATTACAAATCCTACTAAGGCTTCACATCCCAAACACATCATCTCCAAAAGAGATCTTCAAGGCTGACAGATGTATGTTCAGGGTTCCTTCACATCACTGGATGAGAGATCTTTGCAGAGTTTCCAGGAAAGGAAGCAGGTTTCAGGAAGCTTGTACCAGCTTCAGGAACACAGACACATGAGGAACACTGGCTTGCAGCTGGCATAGGCAGGTTTTCCCAAAACAAACAAGGAACAAAACCAGACAGGTAGAGGCAATTCTAAACCAGAAACGCTATTAAACAGAAAATATTGGGGCCTATGCCAAATTTTTTATGACAGATTGTGTGGTTTAATACATTTAATACTAAATACATTTTTTCTATACGTGGGAATAGTTCTCACCCTTCATTAAGTACTTAATGCATTGAATGAGACAGGAAGATATACTCTTTTCTTGGCAAAGCAGGCAAAGTAAACAATGCTCTCCAGATTAATGGCTGAAGCCCCCAAAGGTGCTTGTGCAGCGTGGAGATTTGCTGCTGACAAGCCCTGATCCCCCAGACACTGGTGCTACTGCAAAACACGCCAGCACGTTACAACAGGGCCCGGCTGTGAGCGAGCTGCCCGAAAAGGAAATTACCTGCAAGTGAGCTCTCAGGCTCACTCATCAGAAGCACACACACCCCCTTTTAACCAGAACTGGCACGGAGTGGCTGTGCCATTATCCCAGGCTCCAAGGGGCTGAAACAGTAGAACATACATTGTCATGGGAAAGGGGGTGGGTCAGGTATAACCAACTCCCCTACAGGAGCCACAGTCAGGCCCAAGACTCCATCCAAGCAGGAGCAGTGTCAATGTGGTGCTGCTGCTGCTGTTCAGACACTCAAGCTTTTGTGACCTACAGCAAAATACATAACAGACAGAAAACCACTACTGGCCCAGGTAACACACAGGTGGTTCTAAAGCAAAATGAGCTTAAATGTTTTCAAGACTTTATTTTTAACTATCACATTGGATGTTCTCCAATGCTCTCTGGAAGTCTGTCCTTGACACCTTTACAATGACTTACCAGAGTTTCTTCAAAGCACTTAATTAGCTTTCTACTTCATAGTGAAATATAATTTAGGCCTGAAAACAACTACCCTTCCATACAAAACCACCCAAGCCTGCTATTTGAGTTCAGAAATAAAAAATAATTCTTGATACTTTTGCCAACCAAAAGCCACAAAACATACATCGTTGATCAAACCATTCTGTATTATCCCACTTTCAAAAAGAAAACATGCAAGTAACATTAAATATGATCAACAATAGAGGAAAAGTCAGGGTCAGTCCTGGAACACTAACTCCAAAGTCTGTAATTTCCATTCCCACTTTTAGTGCTGTCTAACCCCATCCATTCAGGAGACTGGTAATGTACCTTTTGGGCAGGGGGGCTGCAACCTCAAGTAGAATCCCAAAGCCCACACCTCCCAAATCTTATCTAAAATCCTGCAGGACATATCAAAATCAGTAAGTCTTCTACAGTTAAACAAAAATACCCTTGATCAAGAAAGCATGGAGGTATTGGATGTCTTTAGTCTACAAAGCAGAGGCCTCAGAGAAGCATTTGCTGTGATGCAGTATGATGAGCTAGTAATCAATCACTCCTTTGCCTTAGCCATTTTAAAAATAAAATAAACTTTTACCAAATACCAAGGTGAATCAAAAGGCTTGGGTGGAACTTGGTTCTCAGGAAATTTCTGAAAATAAATCAAACACTACGGATAATCTTAAGTAAAAAGCCTAAAGCGAAGTTAATCAGTTCTCCAATGCTTATCCGGCACAGGTTCCAAGGTCACTTCCTGTAATGTTTCATTTCCTGGAAAAGCCCTAATTTGATACCTAAGCATTCTGATACGAAAATTTAGATTTCAACCTAATTCCTTCTAACAAAAAATATCAGGGAGTGTTGATTCTAATCCAATGAAAATAACTTGGCATGAAGAGATGTCATTCCCTAGTATTAATATTCATTGCTATGTAAAACAGTAAGGTGACATTTAAAAAAATTACATTCCTGAACATTTACTGCACATTTACTGAATGTTTAATGAGGTATCATTTCAGTGCAGGAAAAAAAGTGCCTAACAAACTTTCTTGTAAACTACAGCTCTCCTTACCTGAACCCCTTTTCCTAGGAGTTAACTGGTCATACTTCCTATTAATTCAGAGGAAATGTAATATCCCAGCTACTGCTAACGTTGCCATTCCACTGGTAAAAATCAAGCACAAAAACCATTATGATGTTATTTTTCTCACACCAAGTTAAAATGTGTTAAATGAGTATTTTGTAAACCTAAATAGCTTGTGTGAGCTGGACTCGTCTCAATTTACTTGCAAAAAAAAAGTCTCAATTCACATGCATGAATTAAATCATGGAATAAATTAGGTTGGAAAAGATCATGGAGCCCAACTGCAAACCAAACACTGCCAGGACCACCACTAAACCACATTCTTGAGTGTTACATCTACAAATCTCTTAACTGCCTCCAGGACTGGTGATTCCACCACTTCCCTGGGCAGCCTGCTCCAATGCCTGACCGTATTTAACACCCAGTCTAAACCTCCCTGGCCATTTTCTCTTAACCTGTAACTTGCTACTTCGGAGAAAAGACCCCCACTTCATTGCAACCTCCTTTCAGATGGTTGTAGAGTCGCAAGGTCTCCTGAGCCTCCTCCAGGACAAACAACTCCAGCTGCCTCAGTGGCTGCAGAGCCTTCACAAGATTAGCCATCCTCCTTCGGACACACTCCAGTACCTCTAGGTCTGTTTTCTGAGGGCCCCACATGTGAATGTTCACAGAACATCTTTTTGTTTACCCAGCAGATCCTACACTTCTCTCCAGGGTGTTAAGAGGTAGACAGGAAACCTAGTGATGGTACCAAAATGCCTATTTTGAATCAGATTTCTCCATAAATATTGGGCAAATGAAAAAGGTAACTACCTCAGGTATTAAATACAGTAGGCATAGAGCCTTCCACATGCTCTGAGGAAGTAAAATACTAACAGCCAGACACCTCCTTCAGAACTTTTACTAAAGGCTATTGGCCGTTTACTCATCCATTTCAGTGGCAGTTCCGGTTCTCTTCACTCCAAGATCAACATATCAGAATTACTATTTAGCAGAACATGTACATTCCTTCCATCAATATCCTTATCTTTTTCAATAGCAAATCATCTAATTGTCCCCTATGTGTTGGTATGAAGTGCTTCACATCACAAGACATCAATAGTAGGTGTGCGAGAAAGGAGATAAACCTTTTCCATTCTCAATGAATGAGAATTCTCAATGAATGAGAAATGAGAATGTTGATTAACAGTGAAAAGCCAAAAAGCCAAGCATTTCGAAAAGCTGTTTGTTTGGTTTGTTTTTGCTTGCATGTTTTTACCCACTACTCAGGAGAAGCTTACTGAATTGCACGTTTATTACACTGCACCGAGATGCAAGGAATTAAGACTACACTCTTAACAGGTAAAAAAAATGTTCTAGTAGAGGCATTTTCAGGTAAACAAATTTCATCCTCAGCAACACACATTCCACTGAACTAAAGTACCAAGCTCCACTTTTGGATCCCAATTCCTTTTGTGAATTAAACTGAATGTAACAGCCAGCCAAGGAAAAGCAAACTATAAATCCCATGAAACTGCTACAACTTCAGGCAATTTTTTCTCACAGAATGTAGATGCAAGCATAATAAAAATATGAAGAACAAATTGCCAAACTATTTTATCTAAAAATCCTTGGAAGATGCAGCTTTTAAAGACTGGACTAAGATGAAGCATGCTTTGGTGTGCTTCTGTATATGAATCATATATTCAAAATTACCAACCAAACTCACCTGAGAAAGTTCTTTCAATATTAGTCTTTTAACACTAGCCAAGAAATATTCCTAAAATTATCCCTACTCTCAGTATTGAGAAGCCTCCAGTAATTTAATGAAATGGGATCTGCAACTAAGGCACCTCTCCAGATATTACTCCTGTAATTCTAACTGAACATTCAACCAACTATAGATTCAGCATTCAAGAAACATTTGTACATTTGTGCTAACTTCTCCGTATTTGCAATACTAGCTCGACGTTAGCTGTAAAAACCACCTTAAGAAAATTTTAGAGACGAGACCTGAACACACAAAGTTTAGCAAAAGGATGCAGACCTTGCAGACTTCAACAGGTAACCTGAAAATGCTACTACAGAAACCTCTCCAACAACCCAAGTCACCCAGATCTACCTACTATAAAGCTGGGACAGGGTAAAAACTAACAGACCTTTTTAAGAGCCTGAAGTGCTGTAAGAGAAGTACATCTGAGCCCAGCTGGAAAAGATGCCTGCCTTTACTCTTACACTTATGACTACGGATATCAAGAGGGGTTACAAACCATAATGAAAATTTAAATTGAAGTGCCTGAAAACAGATGAACACTTTTATCTCCTCAGCCACAGGTGTTCAGACCCATATATTTATCTTACACATTATCTTACACATTAGCACAATAGAGCAATTTCTTACGACTCAGTTTATTTAAGAGCTCCTCTGCAGAAAATTTAAGACATAGAAAAAAACTTGCAGGAGAAACTAACCATACCTTTCAGTCAGAATCACTTGTTTCCAAAAAACAAAAAGCTGACAAAAATATAAGTTCTGAACATCAATTAACAACTACAGGAACCAAGACACTGGGCAAGTTAGGAGTTCAACATTGCCTCATCTGAGCAAGTGAGAACTGAACTACTTGGTTATTCCACCTACCGAGAACTACAGAATCAGATCTACAAGTACTTGCTAGTACTAGTTAAAAGACGCCATCACTAACAGTTTGAGGCAGAGGAACAAGTAAAATACATCTTGTGTCCATTAAGTTCCCTGAATAAAATAAGAAAGCATTTATAGAAATCCTGCAACATTTTAGTAGACTTAGGTAATGCTTAAGTCAGTTCTCCTCATTTGTCTCAGCAGAGAGAGCCCAGTATTTATCACAGATGCACCAATACTTTAGACAAGTCACTCAGAATCCTAGAAATACAGATGAAGCACTACCAAACAAGGACAGTAACTGTCTGCCTTATTGTAACTTGAATCTGTACCATGTTCTAGCTGGTAACTCCTGGGGTAGGAAGAGGAAACAGAATCACCCTAAAATAGGAATGGCAAGGATACCCACGACCTTTTCAGCAAACTGACAAGAGTTTAAAATACTAATGAACTACACCAACATTTGCTAAGTTCTTGCATCTTCTGATGCTATCCTTTGCAATTCAAAAGAACTGTTCCACAGACACCAAATCATTAATCACACAAACACTAGACTGGTTTAAAATTTATTTGTCATTCATTTCTTGCACTTGAAGTACTCTTCAATGACATCTTTGGCCTGAGATTCCTTGCCATAGTCCTGTAACACAAAATAACCCGTTATTAACATAGTTTTACAAACTGTCTTTTTACAAGGACAAATGGGATTCTGACACTTTATCACAAGGCATTTCCAAAATTCCACACAAGTAAGCTCAAGCAATCTGCCAGTTTTTTCCTGGTTCTTTAGTAAGACTATTCTAATAAAGTACTGTTCTATTTCATTCAAATGCAACACCCATTGACAGGGATACAAACAAAATCTTTTTTTCTTAAAGAAACTCAAAGTATGTGAAAAAGTGGCATAATTATGAAAATGCATGCAGAAGACACTAGTCTTGACTGGGAAGATGTAGCCATCTCTTGGGACCTCAGAGACCACAAAGTCTTCAAGGCTCGTACTGTGGCTTTACTTTGCCAGTGTTATTGTGAAATCAGCTCCGCAAAACATTGTCAAGTTGAGCGGACATGCTGAACTGGCATTTTTTTCTGAAGCAAAGCTTCCTATCCTCCAGGTAGGCCTTTGTTTTCAATGGTTACTGGCAGGTAGGCCTAGATTCTTTGAGGACACAACCATTAACTCACAAAATGTATGAGTATATAAGCATGATAGGGAACATAGAACATAAAAGTAGCTTATGTTCACTATCAATAATATAAAACATTTAAAAGAAATTAATTTAGGAGCTGTATGAAACGATTCCTTATCTAATGCAACCTCTGGTTTACTATCTACTTTCACAAGTCAAGAAATAAGCCATAATTAGCAATCTTACTTTGACAACCACACAACTGCAGCCGACCACTTTGCGAGGTTTTCCTTCTCTGTCGATCTTGCAGAGACCCACCCATTCGCCCAGCTTCTTGTTGTCATCAACCTGTGCAGGGGATCGCATCACGTTAGAACCTGCCATTTCTGGCATAGCAGGGTCCAGCCCAGAGCTGCTGTACAGTCAGAAGCATTGGGTAACGGATGGCTGCTTTCCTCACAGTCATCAGCAGAGGGAGCCAAAGTATCATCATCGTACAGCTTGAGCCTCCCAGCAACAATTCTATGTCTTATTACACAGGACACCAGAACTCACCCAAACTCTGCAGAATAACCAATCTGCACCCCTTGCCATCTACATCCACAGGTTTTTACTGTGGCAAAATGGAAATCACACACAACTAGAACAGTCTGCTGCTAGGGGAAATTCTGCCTAGGTAAACCATACACAGAATTACAGCAGTGTTCTAAAGGTTCAGCTCTCTTTGTACTGAAACAAGCGTAACTGTTATAAACTTGTGTCTTAAGTTGCCACTCACCTTTATTAAGTTGATCTGATGTTCCGCACAGAGTGCTTCAACTAATTTTACATATGTGGGTTCATCACAATTGGAAGCCAGAACACAGAGATGGGCTTGGCGTCTAAAACAAAATCAGAAGTGACAGATATTACTTCAGACAATATTTGAAATTTCTTGATAATCAAAACAAAAAATAACTGAATTCAGCACATGCATTTCCAGAGAATTACTTTTAAAATTTTAATTTTTGGTGATGAGACAAAATAAGCTTTTGAAATACTAAATATCCTTTTGATGATTTGTCACTTTTTGTCATATACACATAACTGGTTATTCACACATTGTTAGCTTTATCCTCTGATTCTATTCCCATTTTGAAAGCTTCTAAAAATCCCACTAAATAAATTCTCAGCCATTGGAAAAAGGCTTAACGACTGGATGAATACCAGGTCCCCTACAGAACTGGTATCATTGCTACAAAGCACCCAAGTTACAAATTGCTTTTTCTTATTTACCACAGGTTACACTAATTTAACATTAGACTTGTAATTACTAAAAGCTTGAATTTCCATGTCAAGGTGTTGCGAGTTCTTCAGAACAATCTTTTCTACTTACGTTTAAAGAAGCTGTTATGACAGGGCCCCAATTCTAATTAGGATCTTTGTATACTGTGGTACAATGTTAAGATACCAAAGGGATACCTGACAACAGAGAGAGCTGAGTAGGTCTTCTATGCTTAACCTAATGCAATGTGACCTCTGCAAAAAAAGTCAGTTTTCCCTAAAAGGACCTTCTTTATCATGAGTGTCACCACAATGCCAGAAACGTCTTTCAGCAAGAATCATCACACACAACTGTGTACAACCTCATACACACATCACCTTTTTATACACACAGCTTATAAAGCTGTAATGAACTCAGAAGAACTCCTACAACCTGGTTGTCAGACACCTAAGTTTTATTTCTCTGCCCTTGTTCAGTGCCTTGACCCAGGGGTTTCTGTATACAGGTTTGTCAGACAGCAGTTATCACTCATAGGACGAGTGCAGGGGTATCCGACTAACTGAAGTCATCACCCAAACTCTGCAGCTTTACATTTAAGTAGCTTTTTCTTGCAAGGAAACTATGGATTTGCATATAAACACACACAGGTGTGTATATATATATATATATATACACATAAAGACATACTTTGCCCTATAAAAGACCATAACTGATTACCCCATGACTGACATATAAGATAAATACTATTTCAATATTGCACCTTGACAATTACTTACTGTTGCAACATTTTTTTTGTTCACAAAGGGAAAAAAAAACAAGCTAGGAATATAAGGTTTTCTCATAAACGCATTTAACTCTTCCAGGTTAAGTCTGAAATACATACTAATCCGATTCAAATTTTACCAAGTTTTGAGAAAATTTTATTACTTCTTAAGACATGAGGTTCTTGAGCCCCAGATTTTCTTATCTACATACAGCAAGCACCATCCCATCTTCTTCACAAAATCCATACACCCACATGAACACTCGATAACACTGGGGCCACAAAATGACACAACCTAGTACCCCAGATGCTGCTGCTGTTCTTGAATCATCGAGTTAGCTTCTTTATCTTAAGATCACACTTTAAGACCTCAAAACAGAGGTTACAAAAGACAAGAATTACCGGCAGGAAACTATCGTCTTTTTTAAACTGAACACCCGGACAAAATGGCCACTACAGGTGTTCAACAAACCTCATCACAAGGTCTCACCCAGTCTTACTATTCACAGCAGAAAAACTGGTGACACCACACTTACTTGTCCAAGGCTTTGGCTGCTTCACGGATACCGCGAGCAAGGCCATCATGGATAAGTGCGGTCTTCAGCACTTCTTGCAGAGCGGTGTTAACATCCATTACACCTCCAGCAGTAATGCTAAAGAGAAGACACATAATGTTCTGATCACGCCAACATCTTACAATTAAAAGCAAAAGCTTCCCATTCACCTGCAAGCATCCAGCCATGAAAAAGTACAGAAGAAAAACAAGTTAAAGAACTAAGCCAAAGGAATAACTGACGAAGAATGAATTTGAAAGAAGCCATGGCATGAAATCCTCCTGGCGAGCCACCGGGCCGTGCTGCCCCCCCGCTCCTTTAAGGAACACGAGGACGCCATGCGCCCAGCGGCCCTGCCAGGCGGACCCCGCGCCCCTCTCCCGGCCTGCAGGAAGCACGCCGCAGCACCGCGCCGGGGCCTGCACACACGGCACAGCCGGAGCTGCCAAGCCCGACGCGCAACGCAGCGACCCGGCCCCTCCGCCCGCCGCCCCCGACGGCCCCGGCCCTGCTCACCCTTCCTCGGCCATGGCGCTCTCGGTGGGTGCGGTCCCCGCCCGGGTTCCTGCTGCAAATACAGACACAGGCCGCCCCGGTGAGCGGCGCCGGCCGCCCCGGGGCC
>VZRO01004736.1:482793-498300 GCA_013397915.1 Daphoenositta chrysoptera | reverse complement strand
TGAAATAGTGACTGAGGCAAGCAAACATCTGATAAACCTAAGGAATTATGACTTCCTATTGCTTTCCCATTTGCCCTTGTTTAATATCTTCCAGCTGTAAACTCTTGGCAGGTGACACAGTGTCTTATATCTCTGTAACCCTTTGTAACTGAGATATTGTTTGTTTTTTGGTAACAAACCTCAACTGAGCTGTGTGGTTGACACAGCCATGCGTTGTGTGTGTATCCCTGAACAAAGCCCCTCGCCGTTCTGCTTTGCTTGCTTTTTAAAAAATTTTCATGTGAATTGGGACTGGAGCTGTACATAGCAAGCTTGTAAGAGATGTAAGAGAATGCTTGGAGGGGGACACAAGGGCAACAAAAACTCATAAAAGAGCCTAATGTCTGAAAGTAGCGCTGGGAGAAAAAATTTGGCCCATTCTAGAAAAAAAATTACTAATTTTTTTTCCTTTACTGGGATTATTTCTATTCATATGCTACAGAAAGTGCCCAGAAATTGTCTCTGATAGATCCTTCTGCTCCATAAAGATTACTGAAAATGAAGTGTATGATTCACAGGCTCCTGTCTCGTTCCTCCACAAGTGGATCCAGCACTGCTAAAAAACAGGAGTGTAACACCATTCTGTCAAAGCCCAGTGGGAACTGGTGTCTGGAGTCACCCGTAACAGTCTAAGAATGAACCTTATTTATGTCAGAGCTACAGTTCCATCCAGCTCTTGAAGGAACTTTTAGGGAAATTGCGTCAGACTCATAAAAGAAAGTTTAATAAATAAGCTGATAATTTCTACTTGGCCCCCCTAAGACCTGACTGGGTCATGAGAGGAATTTTAAAGTACATTTCCTCTTCCAACAGATGATGAAGACTCCTCAGATAGAAAATGACTCCTTGTTTGGGGTCTTTCCAGGCTCTGTTTTGAATGGCTGTTTTCTTTGTTTTGCAGGTGAAGAAGTATTTCCAGAAGAAAAAGCCCAACGGAGTGTATGAAGACATGTCCTTCAGTTCCAGACGTAGCACACTGGTCAGAACCAACACCTATTCCAGAGGTGAATAAACTTCTGCCAGCTGGGACCGTGTGTGCATTGACCATTCCCTTACAGGCAGCTCTGGGAGCTGCTTTAACCCCCTGAACTGAAATTGCTATCACCTACCTTCTTCAGTGGAAAGAAAAACCTCATTTCCAAGGCCTCTCTACTTTTTATCATTTTTTTTTTTTTGTAATGTACAGAAAATGTAGTGAAATGCAGGTACCCTGGACATGTGTCTGCAGTTCAGTGTGAAAAAGCAGCATTTTGGGGCTAAATGCAACATATGGGCTTGTTTCTGTGATAAATAATCCCTTCTGGGAAGGTGGGATGGATGGGGAGGTCTGGTTGTGAGCTTTGGGAAGCGCTCAGGAGGCCACACAGGTCTGTTCCATAGTTTGCAGTGGATCCACAATGGCACGGTTCCAGTTCTCTCATGGATCCTCGGGGCCTGGCCAAGAGCTCAGGCAGCTAAAACTCCTCAAGAGTTACAGCAGGGAAATCTGTTTTGAAGAAACTTCAGAAACGTGCAGGGTGCATCACAAGTGAGGTGCTGGATCCGTGTGGGCTCACTGCTCCGAGGCCATGACAGTCCCACAAAAACACAATCAGGTCTAGATTTTAATTTACTGCCTCTGTCAGAGCTACTGACATGACTGATGACTAAACTTGGGTCCTGGTGGCTTCTTGGGACAGCAGAAATGTTTGTGCTGTGCCAGTGGTGTCTGAGCAGGATGTGTTTCTCCAGCCCAGGGACTCCACACTGTACGACACAAAGTGAAATAATCTGGGCTAAAACCAATGCCTGAATTCCAGCCTGGGCACGGGTGAGGCTGATCTAAAACCCCTTCTTACAAAGGGATTTCTCAAAACTCACATCGGGCAAGAAGAGGCTTAATTTGGTTTAGAAGCAGTTTATGGAACAGGTGGCTGTGGGGAGCAGGGCTGAGGAAGGGCTCGGCCTCCGCCAGGGGTGTTTTGGTTTTTGTAGCATCGGGGCCACTGTGGAAAGTCAACAATCTTCCATGGAGGAATGTTGAATTGCCTTGTTACGGGGCAGGACTGATGAGGGTGGCCTGTGGTTGCTGAGGACAGGCTGAGACTGGAGTTCCCCTCTATTGCTGTAATTGTTTATTTTTTTGAGGGATTAGGGGCAGTTTGTCTTTGATGAGTGCACAGCTGGAGCAGAGCCAGGCACAGAGGATAATTCTCTCTGACAAGATCCCAGCTTGCCAAGACACTTCTGCCCCTCAGGAGAGCCCATTTCCCTCCAGATATTACTCATGAAATGCTGTGCACCAGACCTGAGGGAGAAATCCCCTCACTGAGGGGTGCAGGTTCACCTTGTGAGCAAAGACTTCACATGGCCAGACCTGGATAAATTGTGTTTGTGATGGGGCTTTGTACAGTTCCTCGATATTTTCATACATATAAAAACCTGTTTCATATATCTGGCAAATAAATTGATTTTTTTTTAATAGTTTGTGGTGGGTTTTTTTCTAAATAGTGATTCAAAGCTTTTTGCAAAATGCTGTATAAACTGCTCCTAACAGCATCCCAGTAGACAACACAATAACTGTTGTCCACTTTAATTACATAATCTGCAAGTGAGGTTTTTCTTTTTAAAACCAATCACTGAAGAAAATAGAAAAGAACCCTTCAGACCCTGTGTGTTCCATGTCTCAGAGAATTGCCCAAACTTTTCCTGAACTCTGCTAGACTTGGTGCTGGGACCAATTCTGACTTTGTCTCTGGGAAAGCCCAGCTCAGGGGCGGGTGAAGAGCTGAGGAAGAACCAATAAATTAAGTACCAATCTAGGAACTGAGGTGCCCATAATCAATCACCTTTCATCACATTTTCATTCTTGGAACAAAGTGCAGGTTTAGTCAAAAAAGGGACAAAACCCCTGAGAGGCAGCACAGGGAGGTTCACAATGAGCAAAGTGGTACTTGAGATCAGCTTTCTGTAGCAACACCACTGTGCAAACGTGACCACAATGGTGAAGAACAAAAAGCTGTGAAAGGAAACAGTAGTGGAGGTGGTTTTTTTGGCTTGGTGTAAATAAATTAAAAAAAGAAAAAAGTAACACCTTGCTGAGGAAAATGACACACACTGAGCTGTTTCATGGGCTCTACCTGTGTGGAGGGGTAGAGAATCAGCACCACGATTAACCCAAGCAGTGGTGAATGAACTGCAGGGGAAATTATCTCCTGAGTGTCAGGGATGAGTTGGGGATTGGCTGCCCAAGAGGGTTGGAGCCCTCTGAAGATTCAGAATTGTCTCCAAGTTTCCCTGGAAAGCAGAAAAACCGAAATTTTCACCCCAAAACCTGCAGACAGAATTGCTCTGCGCTAATTCTGTTGCGCCTTTGCTTCTTTTTCTATCTCTTGTTTCAGCCTCTGGAGAGGGAAATGATTTTCAAGGAGAGGTGGGAAGGGCAGTGCTGAGGCGGGGATGGGACCCGCAGCACTGAGAACGGTGTCAGGTGTTGGTGATGTCCCCAGCCCCATCCATGGATAAATGACAGGAATTGCAGCTGGGAGCAAAGCAGGTGGGGAGCAGGGCTGCAGCTCCCGTGTCAGAGTTTGTGGAACAGGCAGGGAGCAAGGCAAGGCAGCTGAGCAAGGACAGCAGGTCAGGAGCAGAGAAAACCCAACAGGGAAGGGACAAAGAGTGTCTGGAGTGACTCCGGGGCCAGGCCTGGATGGAGTGGCCCGGGCTGAGTGCTTGGGAAGGGGAGGGCTCATCAGAAAAAATTCTGGTTATTTGCAAAACTGGAGAAATCAGCACATGTAGATTAGTGCTGATGCAGCCCGTAGACTTGGGAAAATGTAGCTGGAAAAAGCATTTTAACCCCTTGATTCAGGTGTGTCTGACAAGGACGTGCCTGGGCTCAGGTGCCAAGGAGGCTGACGAGCCGAGTTGAGCCACAAAATGTTTTGCAGGAGGACAGGACACAGGAGAGAAGGAATTTCTGCTCCTCTGTCTTGTGACTTACTGCAGGACACTGGAATGTCTCCAGGGGCTCTCCTGAAATCCAGGGTTGATGTGCTCCAGCAGCTGAGAGCTGCATGATCTCTGTCTGAAACCCACACTGGGACAGTGGTCTGCAGCCAGTTTCTCCCACCCGTCTCTTGCTGGTGGCTGCTTGTGACTCTTTTTCCATCCAAAAACTCACACAGGAGACATTCCGTTACGGAATTCAGAGGATCTGACCAAAATACGTCCAGCACTGCTGGTTCTGCTAAAGACAAGCTACTGACTGGTTTCTCAACGTCCCTGTGTTTGTGAAAAAGGTTTTGTAAGCACTTGTTTTCCAAAGCATTTAGTTTCTTTTTGAATGTTTTGTAACACTCAACTTGCAATATATTAGCAGTCTGCTTACAGTCATGTTGAAAACGAGCAGGGTTTTTTTTCTGGTAGTTCACAGATTTGGTTTTCTCACAGCTTTGAGGTGCTGAAAATGCTTCATTGGTGCCATTTCTTTAATCTGAGGTATTTGGTTAATATGCTCCTGCACTAATTAATGAATTTTTTTACTGCTTGTAATACAAATTTAACAGTGTTTATGGTTTTTGCCTGGTTTTTAACAGTATTTCAAATCCTTCACGAATGACTGGTTACTGGCTATGTGCAACATGCAAGAAATCTTTCTAATTTCATTTGGAGTTCAACAGGTTTTAACTTACTTTTTAGGAAATCCCTGATAATACTCTCTTGTATAGCCAGAGCATCCTGCCTTTTCTACAAGAGTCTCATATTTTTTTTCATTTAAGAAATTGAAATAAAGCAACCTGCCTAAACACTGACTAAAGGGAATAAACCACTTTGTCCTAACATTAAAATTTTACAGTGTTGTCACAATCTGCCTGGTGCAAGTAGATTATCTGTCCAATTGTGGATGGGAGACGACTCCACTCTGTGTAATTAACTGTGGGTAGGGCTGGATGAACTCTCTGCATGGTGCTGGTTCCTGTGTAACTGCTTCACAAGAACAATTATTTTGCTTTTGGCTGGTATTGACTGCACCAACTGACTGGCACGTGTTGGAAACTGTCCCTGGAGAACACATCCATGGCCCCAGAGATTTCCACCTGAGATATCAGAAAAGCTCTGCTACACTCCCATGCTTCTGTCTGTAATGGGAATAAGATCTAAACACTGCACGTGCCAAGTGGAAGATGCTCTCTCATTCCTTCTGTGAATTAGTATCAGTAATTAGTAATTAGTAACTCTCTGGGAAAGCCTTTAAGTTAATTCCCCTCTGCAGTTCATGACACCCTGGGACATTTGGTCCATCTGCTCTTAGCAGAGTCACACAAGTTGTAAAAGCTCATTCTGGGGGTCCTTGTACAAGAGAAACTTTAACAATGAAAATACCAATGTATTATCAGTGATTTACTAAAAAGAAAGTTAGGACTTTTTTGAGACTTTTCATCCTCAGATGGTGAAATTTATTACTGTGCTCTGATAGGACAGAAAAAAAAGAGACACTTGGTTTGTGGGGTCTCTTTCCCCCCACGTTATTGCCTTACAACTTGGAGACAAGTCTTCTGAGAAATCACTACGGCCAGTTTACTGCTCGTGGTTTCTACTTGTGTTATATTATCTCTGCTCAGAGACATAATTGGCAGCAAGCTTGTGGGTGAGTGACATTTAAAGTCCCAATACAGAGATGACATTTTGCACAATTGCCCGTGATTTCTGAGAAATAAGGCTATTGAATAAACCCTGTAACATCATTGTGCATTTCTCTGTTACTCTCATTCTCATACTTTCTAATGCTCACAGTGGAAGCTTTTCTAGGAAGTCTCCTCAAAGCGATGGCAGTCAGTGCCTAAACTCTAACAGCTTTTGGACTCAAAACTCTTTATTTCATTAAATAAAACCCCTACACAGTTCAAGGTTTCAAAAAAGAAATCAAGCCTGTGTGTGTACACACTGCAGGTAAAGAAACTACAGTTCCTAATGACTGTCAAGGCTAAAATTAAAAATAGTCTTTCCACAGAGAGCACACACAGAGAGCCGTGTGCTCCTTCTTGCAAGGGTGTTTTGGAAATAAAGTTGCAGCATGGAAAAATAGATCATTATATTTCTGTCCTAGCCAAAAGAGGAAACAGAAGAGAGCTCCTAGCAGCTTTAGAGCTCACAGAGAAACTCAAATGAACAGCCCAAACTGAGGCTTTGCAACTTTTAAACTTAGGATTAGGTGAACCAGGAGGGATCCATCATTGAAAGGATGGCTGCTGTCCTCCTGGGGCTTTTGTTAGTGAATCTCACCGTGATGGCCATGGTGAGCTTAAAAATTGTCTGGGTGGGCTTGGCTGAAGGCAGAGAAGGGCTGTTCTTCCAGAGCTCGTTATTCCATGGCAAGCCCTAATGCTCAGACCTGGGGGCACCACTTGGGTGGAACAAAAAGAGAGGCAGAAATATTCATAATAAAGAAAATTACATTCCTTAATAACATGCTTTCTGCAGCTCACTTCTCTCGGGCTGCTCTCATGTCTCAAGACAGAAATTGTGGTTTTGCGGTGGAGACAGTGAAGCCTGGCTGCTGCAGGGGGGCCTGGGGTGTTATTTATGTTCAGAAGTGCTGCAGGGGGGCTGCTCTGTGGTCTGGCCTGTCCCCATCCTGAGAGAGGGACCCGTGAGCAGGTTCTGGCAGGGGCCTGTGGTTGCTGTGTGCTCGGCAGGGCTGTGGCACCACTTCTGCAGAGCATCGCCCCCAAAACCAGGCTCGCTCTCCTCCACCCACAGGGTCCCTCACTGTCACTGTCACTGCCACGCCGTGCTCTGTGCTACAGCTGCCCGTGACCCTGGTGCCTTGAGAGGCCACCTAGAAACAGAGACTGGACAGGAATAAGGGAATAAAGGTCGGGATTTATTTGAAAGGCCTTCAAAGCTGCACCTTGGGGAGCCAAGGGCTCCAAGCTGGACCCCAAGATGGACAACGAGTCACGAGTTCCCCACACCTTTATAGGTTTGGTCCATTTGCATATCAGCATAAATTCTCCAATTAAAACTTTAGCTAATGATGGAATTTCCCTTCAGCTCGCCCCCCTTCCAAGATGTTGGTTACACATNAATATAAGAGTTAAAACTTAAGGCTTAGTTCCCTCACTGTCACTGTCACACCGTGCTCTGTGCTACAGCTGCCTGTGACCCCCCAGTGTCCCTCACTGTCACTGCCACACCTGCTCTGTGCTACAGCTGCCTGTGACCCCCCAGTGTCCCTCACTGTCACTGTCACACCGTGCTCTGTGCTACAGCTGCCTGTGGCCACGCTGTCTCTCAGTGGCCACAGGTCCCTGCTGGCCCCAGGGCAGCTGGCGTGGGCAGAGGGGTTGTTGGCAGGGAGAAGCCAGGCACGGTGGTCAGGCCCAGTAAGGAATTGCACGAACACGTGGATGTGTCTGCCAGGCTTTCCACTCCACGCTCAGCTCCCCCGCTCCTGCAGCCAGGGCAGAGCTGCAGTCCTGCTGCCCCTGGCCAGGGTGTCAACGGGGTTTGATCTGCTCTGAGCAGAACTCACTGATTAACTCCATCTTCTGCTGTTTCCAGTTTAAAGAAGAGAAGCTGAGCAGTGGGTAGCTGATGCCCCTTGGACCAAGGCCACCGAGTCAGGCAGTGAAGCAGTTTCCATTCAATTCAAACATAAACACATCCCTCATATTCCTATTCTGTTGTTGTATGGAATGAGGTAGAGGAGGGTAACACAGCAATCAGACGTGTTCAGTGATGAGCTGGCACCACTGTCATTACCTCACATTTAAAAGATTTGATTTTGATGAGCAAACCTCATCTACCTCCTAGCACAAAGACATAAGAGAAAGTGACTCCTGATGTGTGGTTTTTTCCAGCAGGATGTTTGGCATGTGCCAGTGGCACGTTGTGTTTGGTGACTGTCACATCTTTGTCACAAGGTGTGATCAGACAGTGACCTTGCTCTGACAGATACGATCTGACATTTTATCTTTTGATGTGGTTTATTTATCTCAAGTCAGATCTCTGACATTAGAGTGGAGAGTTGATGCATGATATTTATGGCCACTGACATCGCCTGCTGAGCCTCTCAGCCTCTCACTGCATCACTTTATTTGGGCATCTCCCCATCAGCCTGTGCACCTCTCCTCAGTGCACTGCCAGCTCAGGCAGCAGCAGCAGTCTGGCTCCTGCAGACCCAACTTCCTTCTGGGCTCAGAAACGCTGCCCACGACCAGATCACTTCTGATACCTCGTGTTAGAGCTGGTCTTGTATCTCAGGTGTCCCAGCGTGGAGACCATGCAGAAATAGTTAACACTGCTCAACTTGTGATGCAGCAGCGCTGCCTTCCACAAAACCTGGCATTTGTACAGATCCTGAATAAATCCATTGGCACCTGGGATGCTCTGAGCCCCAGAGTGCCCCAGCTCTGCTGGGATCAGTGCCTGAGCCTGCCACGTGCCTCAGCTGCTGCTGGGTGTGCTCAGCACCATGTGGAATCATGAACTGTTTGCTGATGCCTGAGAGGCCACCTAAAAACCAGAGGCTAGACAGGAATAAGGGAATAAAGGCAGGTATTTATTGGGAGGGCCTTCAAAGGTGCACCCTGGGCAGGCCAGAGGTGACACCCAAGATGGACCCTGGGTCACGGGTTCTTCACACTTTTATAAGTTTGGTTCATTTGCATATCAGGGTGAATTCTCCAATTAAAGCTTCAGTTAATGATGTAATTTCCCCAAGCTTACCCCCCTTCTAAGATTTTGGTTTATACATTTTGGGCTTAGGACAGTCTGGGTGTCCTTGAAGAGCAAGCTTGGAGACGCATTTTTATGTCTGACCAGCATGAGAGAACAGCAGCTAACAGGCAGTGCAGGATTTGAAAAATATAAAAGTTAAAACCTAAGGCGTCACTGGCAGGGACAAAATGGGGAGAGGAAACCACCAGTCTGTAGCATTAACAAAGAAGCAGCCTAAGAGACAGAGAGTAAACAAAAATTTATGTATTGGAGGGGTGGGGTTGCTGGTTTTGGGTTTTTTTGTTGCTATGGGGGGGGGGGTTTTTGTTTGGTTTTGGGTTGTTTTTTTGTTTGTTTCTTTGGGTTTTCTTAATTTATTATTTGATTTATTTGCTCTTCTAGCTATTGAAAACTGATTGCTGGCTGGGAAAAGCCATGCTCACACATACACAGCTGTCTGTCTGCCGGGTTCTGAGATGTGTAGCAGTGACACTCGAAGGGTTATAGGGAAAGCAGGGACATCCCTCGCAGGACAAGGCACTTCCAGGCATGAACCCAAGACTCAAAAGATCAATGACTGGAGATGGAACATGCTACCCAGTACTCAGTTTGTTTAAAAGCTGTGCAATTGCTTTGCTGCAGCACTGACCTGCTGCCCCCAGTCCCCCTGAGCTGTGATGAGACCTGAGCTGCTACTGAGTCCTGTCAGCTGTTAGGTGGCCCAGCTGGTCCATACCGAGGTTCCTCCTAAAATGCTGATATATTCTTGGAATACTCTTCACTTTGAGTCACATATGAGCCAACAGAGCATTTTTATGCACTTAGATAACATGTTATGAGTTCTGAGATGTCCTTTGCTGGCTGAAAGTTTCCTTGCTGTTGGAAGTAAGTTTTCCCTAGTAACTTTTAAGGCTGCTCAGCTATAATCCTCTTCAAGTGATTCTGATTTTCTCACATTACACAGCTGGGTATAGAGGCCATTTCACACCAGCAGGAGGCAGGAAACTGATTGTCCACTTCAGGTTCCCTGCAATTTGGGTGGCCAGGCAAGGAGGTGCAGCTGAGGGTTCCTAAGGTACTCAGGGAGTCACGATGTAAAACAGAGGAGCAGGAAGGAAGGAGGTTGGTTTGGTGGAGCCAGTTGCCAGGAATTTTAGGTAAGTGCTGATTTAGTCTTGGTGGAGGTAAAGCTGTTGTGGAAAAGCTGTACAAAGTCACTGTCTGGTTCTGTAGTGTGTTTTCTTGGTTGGTTTTTGTGTGTTCTGGGAACGGCAGGTCCTACAGCTCTAGGTTAGAAATACTGAGAGCAAACAGCTGGGGTTTGGCTCCTTGAGGGAGCTGGTTCTGGGGCAGTCCCTGTGATGGGGGTGCCTGAAGCACCACTGCTGTGCTCCAGCAGAGGCTTGGTCTCAGGAAAACAACCCAGCTCTGTGTGGTTAAATGTGTGAAACACGAGCCCAGTGGGCAGGTACGCTGTGGATCTTTGAAGCTGAATTACTTGTAAGACATCCTGGAAGGAGTGGGAGATGTTCACAGCTGCATCCTGGAGCTGCCTGCAGAAGGCAGAGTGCAGGTGTTACCCTGCTCTGAGGAAGGGGCAGTGTTTTGGGGAAGGAGGTGCTGGAGTGTCCCCAGGACACCCAGCAGCCACCGTGGCCCTGAGCTGGCGTTGTGCTGGCTCTGGAAACGCTCTCAGCCGAGCCAGCAAGAGAAGGAGGGGATGTCACAACCCTCTGCAGCTCTGCTGTGGTTTAGTTGCTGCCCCAGGTGCAGAGACTTGCACCTTGTGCATCAGCTGGCATCCGCCCCCAGACAGCACCTTCTGTCTCTGGCTGCCCTTTATCTAACAGGGCCCTAAATCAACCCCCCAGGATAATTGTGGCCTTTTCATCCCTGTTGAAAGACTTTAAATAAAAAGGCAGTGCCTCAGAAACTCAACTCTGCATTGTGACGTTTTCCTAAATATTTGTGCTGGCAGCGTATTTCCTCAGGAGCAAGTTTAGTTTGTAAGAATTGGAAGCTGCTTTGTTTTTTTTTCTTTTTTTTGGTCTCTTCCTCCCTGCTTTTGTGTCTTTTTGTTTCTTTTGCATCAAAACAGGATGTGTCTTCAAAAACCACAAGCACAACAAGTGTTAGCTCTGAGGTGCTTCAATTTACTATATCAGATTGTGGTTAAATCTGCCTTTAGCACCGTTTGACAGCCTGGCCAACTGGGGAGAAAAGAGGAGAAGGGTTGTGACTCTGTCACTCTTTTCAGCTAGAGAAAAAGGAAATACCAGTCTAAAAGAAGGAAATCCCTACTTAATACTCTGTGGCCTCAAATATCTTTTTTTACATCTGTGAAAGCACATTTAAAAGATTTTTAATGGTGAATACTGCAGCAGGAGTTGGCATCAATGCATAACAGGAAAACGTGATCACATAGTGGTGCTTAATGGTGTAATAATGTAAAGGCTTTTATTAATATCTGGTCCTATGCTTGGATTAGACATCACTTGCCACTCCTCTGGGCATACCCATTAACGAGGGAGGGAACTCCCTGGCTTGTTAAAAATAGGTCATTTTGGGAGAATGGAGAAAGAAAAGCGTGGGAAGAGGCATCAGACAGGCTGCTAAAACAGAGCAATGGGCCAGGTCCAGCAAGGTCCTAGAAAGGGCTTGCAGAACTCTGGCACACAAAAGAATTCTCTGTGTCCAGGCCCAGCCCATCCCAGGAGTGCCGGGTCTGCCTGATCCGTCCCTGCAGCCTCCTGCATCATTCACAGCCTGGGCTCGAGTTTAATTCCCTTGTGACTGAGCTGGCACTGAGCTGTGCTCACAGCTCAGCCTGTCCCCAGCAGTGCCAGGAAAACACAGCTGCTCCCTTTCCTGGGCTCATCTCAGCTCCGGGATTTGGCCCAGGTCAGGGAACTTGAGGAGAGGGACTGGCAGTGAATTTGGTGTAGGGCTGGTGCAGCCACACCAAAGGGTTGTTATGAGAGAGATGTTGTTGATGTCAGTTTGTGCCGAGCTTTAGGAACGGTGTTTTCTTGCGGTAGAAGATGGAAATGCACCATGTGGAGGGGCTTGGAAGGGGAACAGGGTGAAGGGAGAGACTGGGGAACATCACAGCGAGGAGGAGTTTGTGCTCCCGGGCTGGCAAACAGAAGCTGATGGTTGTGCTTTTGCCTGTCAAAATCTCTCAATTTTAAACTCTTGGGTGGTGTCTCAGCCTCTAGAGATTTCTGCTTGTACACACAGATGTGTGTGGGAGTGAAGGTGCTCTCCACATTCCACGCTGAGACTATTCCTATCAAATATTCATCAGAGGAAGATTCTCCTCTGCACATTTTGTCTTATTCAGGCTGAGAAATATTTCAGTGACTTTCATGTTGCCTACAGGATTTAGATACCAGGGATAAAACAGGAGGCTCTTTAATTTTCTACGTTTAGGATTTCTGCTTCATTAAAATTCTTTTGAAGATAAGTCCTAATGATAGATCTTTAGCTTTGACTCTTCCTCCCAGGAAAAAGCAGCTCAGAGCTGCAAACAGATGATCCCACTGCAGAGGAATCCTTGCGATCTCCCCATCATTGTGGCTGGAGGATGCAGGTAGCTGTATTTCTATTCCATATTTCCCTTACCCCAAAGGGTCTGCATTTAGCCCACTGTGAAATAGCTTCCACACACTCCCCCAAGATAAAAATACGGGAATATTCTCCTTTGAGTGATTCTTTTTGAGACACTGCAAAAATCCAAATTATTGAGCCAGTTGGGACTGAGTTTTAAACCATCAATATTCAGCACTCATTTTTACACACACATTTCTGGTTTGATTTTTTACATTTGCCTGATTTTTCAGAGACTTTGAAGCACCTGAATGGCTGCTTTCAGAGACTGTGGGTGTTTGCCATCCTCTGCAAGGCCAGTGGGCTGCTTGCTGCCATCAAACCTGGGTTAGAGGCACACAGCAGATGGTTCCAAATTTATTGAGAAGATGATAATACTTAGGGTGCTGTGGGTGGAACTTCTGGGTCCAGTTTACCAGCCTGGCTGGTTGAGGAGAGAGAAGAGCAGGGTTATTACTTTGAGGATCATTAGAGCTGGAGGAAAAGGCAATACCAGAGCCTGTTAGGTGGAAGTTGGTACTTTATATTCTGTGGGATCAAAAATGGTTTGGGGTCAAAATTACATTTAGATTGTAATTACTTTATAATCTATAATTGTAAGTATAATTTACTTATAATTACTTTATAAAGGAGCATGCAGAGCTCCTGAAGAGGACCCCTCAGTAACAGATAAGCTGTGATGTTTTACTTGAAGAGGAAGTCACAGCATCCCTGTGTTCAAGGGGCTCAGATTGTTGTTGCCTCTTGTGCTCCCTTTGTGGCCCAAAGGAGACTGAGAGGCACCACGGTGGCTGGGACAGTGACAGTGACAGTGGCTAGCCCTGTGTCATACTGGCGTGGCCAGTGGTTGTTTCCTAAGTAACAAATGCAATTAAACATCCTCTGTTCTTCACGGGCTTTGCCTGGGGCTGGCCATGGGGCTTTGCATTCGGGGTTTTTTTGCAAATTTTTACCATTTCTGGCTTCTAGGGGAAGAAAACCCAGAAACAGATAATTCTCTGATAATAAACAGATGGATAATTAATTTATGGAATTTGCAAGATCCCTTGCCATGAGGAATCCTGCCTGGGAAAGGCAGCAGGCTCGCTTTGCTCTGAGGAGCTTCGGGGTTATTCCTGCAGTTCTTAGCAAAAATCCTTCTAACTTCTACTTATGGTGGTGTCTGTTGCAGTTACATCCCACCAGGTTTGCATTAGCAATTCTTGCTTCAGATTAGCAAATACATTTAAAAAAATATGAGCTGTGCTCATATAGGCTCAAAATATGGGCAAGTGCTTCTAATGCTGGGTAGTTAGAGCAGGTTGAATGATTTGATCTGAAGAAAATGAAAACTTAGAGCAATGCTCATTTTAAATCACAAGAAAAGACAGTGGCTTAGTAGCCTAAAGTGCACATTTACAAACCCTGCAGAGAAGCACCAGAGAGTCACAGAGCTGCTGAGCTCCAGCAGTGCCATTAAATCTCCTTCCATCCTCCCTGATGTGTATATTTGGGAGCTGGTGCTGTGGCTGTGTGTGTTTATGTAGGAAGAGTTCCCACAGACCCTTTCCTTTCCGTTTTCTGTTTCTGTGGTGGATTTTCTGGTACCAGAGTCTAAGCAAGGAAGAGGAGTTAAATTCTCATAGCTGAGGGAAAACAAACAAATCTTGGGCACACCGTGGTGCTCTTCTCTTTTGAACATCTCCAGTTGCTGATTCCGTTTCTGAAACTGAAGTGTAGACACCTGGTGATGTCCAAAATCTCCTGCAGAAGGGCTCCTGCCATGGAAGAGTTACCAAGCTCTTGTGCTTTTGCCTCTCTTGTTAATTGGGGTTAATTGAAGTGGGGACCAGCACAGAGCTGCCTCTTGTGCCATGGGCCAAGTAGTGACTAGAAACAGCTTGGCCTGGAAGGTTTTGTCAACCTTTTGAGAAATGGGTGTGAAAATAAAGTTCAGAAGACGTGGCTGAACACGTAATTTAACAGAACTGTGCTTTCATCTTGCTGACCTTCAGTTGTCTTCATGGTAGGAGTGAACCTGTGAGGCTGCTCCCAAAACCTGCTGGAGCAGCAGGATGCTGGCAGCGCTAAAAAAACCCTGATAAATAAAAGGAGCTGGATGTGTCCTACAAACAAAACCACAGCATTCCCTGCTAGTGCCTATTCCTCTCCCTGGACTGTGACAGGCAAAATCCCAGTTCAGGTGTCAATGTCCACGCTGCAGAGAGCACTTTGGACTGGTGGATCCCAGCCCCTGGGCTGGAATCTCTTTTCAAAGCATTGGCAGCAGAGCTGGGAGCATCCCAGCAACGCTGGCACGGGGGCAGAGGGGTGAAATCATTGCAGCAGCTTCAGGGCTTTCATGGCAGGGCTGCAGAATCGTTTACACTGAGCTTGGAAGAGTGTTGTTAATTAAATAATTAGCTGTTTAAAATGTATTTATTAGGGCTTAACAGCCAGGCCACAGATACGCATCAATTACAGAGCCACAATATCAGCAATAAATGTTTTTCCCCCCATAATCAAATATGGCTTAATTAGGCAATGCTGAGAGAACAGTCATAATAAATAGAGTGGATAAGACTTGCCTTTATAATTGAGATTTAATCAGCCAGCTCTTGTATGTTCATTGAATAATTGATTATTCTACACATTTATCAAGGATTAAAAACTCAGTGGTAGATATGCAAATCCTCTCGTATTAAATACATCTGAAATTCTCAAATAGCATTGAATGCATATTAACATTTTGATTAAATCTAAATGACAAACACATTGTAGATCTCATGTCTGCAGTTGGCTATTTTATTGCTATTTATCACTTATTTTTTCCTCAAGCTAAATTGCTTGTGGCTTTTTAAGAGGATGAAGGAGATGGACAGAATTATGCCAGGGGCAGTGAAATGGGAGATGGCACCTTGTGCACTCTGGGGTGAGCAAGCTAAGCCTGGATGGGGCGGTGGGAAAGGTTTTTACCCTGGCTGCAAGCGAGCAGAACAACCCCAATAAGGCAACCAAAACCTTTGGAAGATATGGAAATCCTCCACGGAGGGCTGCTGTTGTAATTAGTGCTGTGTGTGAGAGAACAGCGAGGTTAAAATGGCCATGGACAAAAGCAAAAAAACCCCTAAAACAACAAACCCAAAATAAATTTTTAAAATCCAAACAAACACACAA